>JALIZH010014055.1:0-15452 GCA_030522465.1 Rhipicephalus appendiculatus | reverse complement strand
CGCCTGTCATGTCACAGCAGTGAAAGAAAGGCTACAATGCTGTATGCACCCCCCGGTAAATTTCTGCGGACGACCTTGGGAACAGGAAAGGTTTTATTGATGGTGGTAGCACTGTAACTATAGCTCGAGCAGCTGACAGCTGGACGGCGGCCACACAGAAGGATGTAAGGTCTCGTAGCTCGTTTGTGAGGTGACCTCCGTGAGAGAGAATTTCAACTGGCCACGCTCACGGACTCTTATGACCAGGCCCGTAGCCAGAAATTTTTTTTTCGGGGGGGGCCCACCTATTGATAGCCTTGAAAACCACCTATTTTTATATTTATTCCTGGTAAAACACCCCCCTTCATCCGAATTTCGGGGGGGAGGGGGGCCCTATTTCGGGGGGAGGGGGGCCCATAGCCCCCCCCCCCCACCCCGGCTACGGGCCTGCTTATCACACGCAGAATAGCCTACAGGCGACGCATAGTGCATCAGCAGCATCCCGCGCGCGGGACGGGACCGGCTGGGCGCTGTCCGTCGGTGTTTCAAAAGGCACCGAAGCAAGGTTGAAAGTTGAACGTCTTTTCGGTCACTGGGCGACTTTTCAGTTTGTACTAGTGCTGTCCTCGTCGCGAGCCTGGCTTCTTGTCCCCGGAAGGGGCATAATCCGCGAAAACGAGTCTCCGTTGAACACCCCGCACGAGGCGATAATCTGTGCACGTACGCCCACGTCTTCCCAGTTCCCTTCAAGAATTGGCTACGCGTGGTACCAAGGGTACGGTGGCTACAATGATAGAATGGGGTGAGGAGTCTAGCTACAAGCCAGCCTAGCCAGGGAAAGCCGCAGCCGCAGTACCCTCACTGTCCATCACGAGCTGACCCGTCTTTCGTTCCTCGACCCCCCAACGTCCGTGGCCGACCGCCGTTCGTGTGTCGGCCGTCCACCTTTGACAGCTGCGGTTGGATGGATGGATGGATGGATATGGCTGTACCCTTTAGATCGGGCGGCGGCTAACGCCACCTAGCCGTAATACTTTGTGAACAAAAACTAAATTTATCTTTCTTTTTTCCTTTTTTCCCCTGTGGTGCTCAGAACGCCTGCTCTGTGTTAAAGTAGAATAGCAATACCTAATTCCCTTATTGGAGTTAAGAGTGAAATGAATTCCCAGCCAAGCCCGGTTTCCACATCTAAAAACCCCCCCCCAACCCGGCTGCAGATCCCCCCTCATTCCCATAATTTCGCCCAGCCAGACAGATTTCTGTCTGGGTAAGTTTGCCTTTAAAAAGTGAAGTTAAGAACTAGCACTTTGCAGTGACGGGTTTAATTTTCACTCGTGCCTTGATTGTAGCCACTAATCTGATAACCTCCTCCTTGTTATCTCTACCCGCTTAAAGTCTATTTTGCCCTCCCTGTCCCTGAACCCCAGTGCTTTGAAAAATTCTGTGTCGTTATCCTGAACTATAGGGTGAAGTCGTTTACAGAACATTATCAAGTGTTCAGCAGTTTCCTCCTCCTCTCCACACGCACTGCATAACGTGTCTACCCCTTCGTATTTGGCCCGATACGTCTTGGTTCGCAATACTCCCGTCCTGGCCTCAAACAGCAGAGAACTACCCCGAGAATTATCATAGATCTTTTCCTTGGCAATTTCCTGCTTGAAAGTTCGATAGGTCTCTAGTGCTGACTTCTTTCTCCACATGTCAGTCTCCGTTTCCTTCACCTTCTTAACCGATAGTTCTTTTTGATTTGGCCCCCTGCTGTTTTCTAAGTATTTACCTGTCAATTTTCTGGTTCTCTTCCTCCATTTTGCATCGACATTCCTCATGTACAAATAGCTGAAAACTTTCCTAGCCCAACGTTCCTCCGCCATTCCCCTCAATCTCTCCTCAAATTTTATCTTGCTGCTAGCTTCCCTGCCCTCGAATGACGCCCATCCCATATCACCTTGTACTCCCTGATTTGGTGTATTCCCGTGAGCTCCTAAAGCAAGCCTACCTATTCCACGTTGCTTAATTCCTAATCTTGCTTGAACCTCTGATCTCATGCACAGGACCGCATTGCCGAACGTCAGACCAGGAACCATGACCCCTTTCCAAATTCCTCTCACAACATCGTACCTATTGTAATTCCACAGTGCCCTATTTTTCATCACCGCTGCATTCCTGTTACCTTTAGTCGTTACGTATCTTTCGTGTTCCCTTAGGTACTCGGCCCCCTTGCTTATCCATACGCCCAGATATTTGTATTTATCCGTTATGTCTAGCGTGACCTCCTGTATCCTATGCTCACTACCTTCATTATCATTAAAAATCATGACTGCCGATTTTTCCTTACTGAACCTCAAACCTAACCTATCTCCCTCATTACCGCAGATGTCTATCAATCCCTGCAAATCTTCCTTGTTGTCGGCCATTAGCACTATATCATCTGCGTACATCAATGCTGGTAGTGACTGTTCAATGAGTTTTCCTTGTTTGACGAAAGAGAGGCTGAAGCCAAGTCCACTCCCCTCTAATTTGGCCTCTAATCCTTGTAGGTACATCATGAATAACAAGGGTGACAGAGGACACCCCTGCCTAAGCCCCCGTTTTATCTCTGTGGGCTCGGATACCTGGTCAGCAGTGAATTACCTGTCTCCCTACCCTTTTACTCATTCGCTTCTTTATATTTTTTAACGAGCACAACTCTCTTCTTTCCGACAAAGAAAGCTGGACGCGCGAGAAGTTCCAAGAACTCCATACCATTACACCGCCTCGCCAGCAACTCCACCCCGCCAACAACTACAGCCTGTTCTGTTTGTAGAAGTCTGTATCACCAGGTATCACCTAGCTGTCAGAGCCGGCTCACCAGGGCGAAGGGACATTCAACCCGCGTCTTTTCTTTTTTTAATTTTCCTTGGTGCCGACGTCGCCTGCGCGAACCTCGTAAAGGCCAAACCCCATAAGCGCGAAAATGCACGCGACAGCGACGAGCGACGCGACGTAGTTTGTCTTCGCGCGAACTGTCGCTTGCGCGGGCAAACCTCATTCACGCGACGGCTTCGGCGAGCGAACTCCACTGTTGCTGGCGTGAGGCCGTCTACTCGTACGAAAAGTACCGCGTAGTCAGCGATATGCAATGTAAAAATAAAATGTGTTGATGCATAATGGAACGGACGGTGTTTATTATTGCATTGCAGCCCTTTTTTTCATATGCACGTGCATAAACATTCATTGTACGCGTTGCGCTTGTCGCCGTTGGCCATGATTTTGAGCGCGTCGAAAAGCACACGGAGACAACCGGCAGTACGTCACTGACGTACATCCTGTTCTGGTGACAGCACTTCCGGGCGATGGGCGACGGTTTCCAAATCTGAAAAACCGAGCGATCGCGCGAAAATGACCAGGCGACACGTCACGCGAACGACCCGTTTCGTCGCTCACAGCGTCGCTCGTCGCTGTCGCGTGCATTTTCGCGCTTATGAGGTTTGGCCTTAAAGCTGCTTGGAGCGTTCTGGCTGATTCTGGTCTCACTGGAGAGGTCGATGCGGTCGAACAGGCGTGATATCTTAGCGGAGTAAAAGTGCCTCTTCGTGAAATAACGTTTAAATGATCAATATTAATGAGAACTAACAGACAAAGATGCCAAGGAAAGTATAGGGGATGCTATTAGAAGTAATTGTAATGTAAATGTGAAGAAAGAAAAGTGGACAAAAAGATAACTCGCCACCGGCAGGGACCGAACCTGCGACCTTCGAATAACGCGTCCGATGCTCTACCACTGAGCCGGTGGCAATAGGTCAGTGTTAGAGCATCGGACGCCGGTGGCAAGTTATCTTTTCGTCCACTTTTCTTTCGTCCACATTACAATTACTTCTAATAGCATCCCCTATACTTTCCTTGGCATCTTCGTCTGTTAGTTCTCATTAATACTGTGTTTAACAAAGCAAACAAATCTACACTTCTCCTTAAAGGATCAAGTGACATAAAATGTTATATCACTATGCTTCAACGGAGCCAGTTCTGAACTGTTTTAGATATTGATGCAGGGATCATCTGTGCGTCACAGTGGACCTCGCTGGTAGCCAAGATAATCCAGACGCTGTTCGCCGACAGGGCGAAGGAGGAGGCCTCGTCCGGCTTTCGACGAACAAAGCCCAGCCTTCTCCCCCGAAATGATTAACCCCCCCGCGCCCACTTTCCCGACTGCTGCGCCCCAGGCGCGGGGGGCCTCTCTTCTGGACAACAAAGTTCCTTCATTCGTATGCATAATCCGCCGCGTGAAAGGGATAATTGACAATCATCGCTTTGTAGCACGAAGCCGCAAGAAAATCCATACGGATTTCTCAAATGGAAAACACCTGGATTAAAAAAATTTTGAGATCTCGCGCAGCCAATTGCTAGCACCCTGCTTAGTTCAATTGGTAGAACGACAGCACCGAAAAGGCGTTCGTCCCGGGTCCTATGCCCGGACCAGGACGAATTTTATTCATTTAGGAGCGTTCCTTTCTGAGATATCGGTCTGGATTTCCTTGTGGCTTCGGGCTACAAAGGGGTCGTTGTCGATTATCCTTTTGCTAACCCTTCCGCTACCATTCGGGATTCCGCAGAATTCATTTGCAAGAACCCGTCGTTTAAACGAAAGTTCAGAAATCAAACGGGTGCGTCAGTTTAGCTCTTCCTTTGTAACCTGACTCCCGTCTGTGAGCTTTGTTGCTGCTTCAGTGTTCGTGGACTGTCACGTTCCTTCTTTCCAGTTTCTCACTCTTCTTGCCTATCATGAACATCAATCCCCATTCCCTCGCTACACCGCTACCCCCCATCTTCCTCTACCACTTCAACCTGAATTACGTACTCCCTCTAAACAGACGGTCCGCATCGCTGGTGCAGTGATTACGGGGCTCCGCGGCTTACCCGAAAGTCGCCGGTTCGATACCGGCCGCGGCGGTCGCATTTCGATGAAGGCGAAATGGTAGAGGCCCGTGTACTGTGCGATGTCAGTGCACGTTGAAGAACACCATATGGTCGAAAACTTCCGGAGCCCTCCACTAAGGCGTTCGTCATAATCATATCGTGGTTTTGGCCCGTAAAACCCCAGATATTGTTATTAATAACGATGGCAATCATGAGACTATCTTTTTTCCTTCTTATCGGGCGAGCATACACTCTAGTCGTACGCCGACGCTGCGCCCTTCTCTGCGGCAGTTGTCCACTTTTGCTCCATCACGCTCGTTTCCCCTCACTGTCATTTGCACACGCGTTTTGCGTCAACTAAAACAACAACAATAATAGTAATCGTGGCGTCCTACCTGTTAAAGCCGGGATGAGCGCTGGAAGAACAGCCCTGATGAACCGAGCGTCCCGCGGACCGACGTAACCGCTTGGTCGGAGGAAGTCTAGCCACGGCCACATAACCTGCTGTGGCCAGCACTGTCCAAAAGAAAGGTGGTGGTGGTTGTGGTTCGAAGAAGGAAAAGGCGCCTAATTTCTGCAGCTCGGTCGGGAGCACGGCGCAGCGCCTACCAAAAGAAAGGCGCACCGGCTGTCAGTCGTTGCGCTTTTCTGCTAAAAGCAAGCGGGGGGAGTGGGCGGGGGAGGGTAGGGGTTGAAGAAAGCGCCTTCGATGACGCAGGTCACATGACTGGCGAGGGAATGACCGAGACGGAGGTCGGGGTCAGTAGACAGAGGGAAGAAGACGGCGCCTCGGGATTACTTCGACTTCTTAACTCTTCCCCTTTGCAACTCGTACGAAAGCTTTAGTAGCGTCGATTCCTTCTTTCTCTCTTTCTTAAACCTTTGTTCCTTTACCGCTAACAGGTGCGACGCTTATTTCTGCAGCCCTTGAGGGAGCACGGCGCAGCGTCTGCGACCATGGACAGATTCGCCCTCGTCTTGAGGAAGGAGGTGAGGGGTCCACAAAACTCCCCTACCTTCTTTATTTCTGTGCGCTTTCTTTCTTGCTTTCGTTTGCTTTTTTTTTTCTTTGTCATCCGCCGCCGTAGTTGACCGGAGCGGTTCTGTGTGTGTCGCAGCGACTGGGTGCTTTTTAGCATGCCCCCCAATCCTACAGTGTTCTAGGTCCAGTTCACTGTAACCATGCTTCGGTGGGGTGGTTGGTTACGCGTGCGAGAAGAAATGTGCTGTTTACGTCGCGTTAGCCGCGTGTTTGAGTTGGACTCGCTGTGTTGATTTGATTCCGAGTTCCCCTTTCCCTTGTTATTGATGTACGCATATCTGATCACGTGCGACAGAACACGATTTTTAAAGCATTGCCTCCCGTCTGTGTGTGTGTGCGTGTGTGTTGTCCTGGGTCCCCTTCACCTTGAACTCTGCAAGCACCCATGCCGCCCGCGACTTCTCCCAGGAACTTCGCCCAACCCATGCAAAGGGGGGAGGAGGGGAGAGGCAGATCACTGCCCGCTCCTCCCGGCCGCCATCCCTGTTCCGGCTGTCCAATGTTCGACGCAAACACGTCAGGCGAGGGTGATACATTGAAGAAATCAGACAGGCAGTCGCCAAAAGCAAACGCGCGACTGACTACAAGAGGGATGGGGCGACCTAGGCGTGACATGTCTCTGAAGTGAACTGCAGCAAGGTTTTTGACCGGGCTAGTTGGTGAAGATCCATAATGGCTTACAGCGCACACTGACACAAGGACGAAGTAGACACACGAAGACAAGCGAACACATGCTCCTGCGGGGCAGTGCTTTTCAAACACCGCGGAAGTAACTAATGAGCTGCTATATCGCGCGCACGGGCTGCCGGCCGACAGCGCTGAGACGCCCGGGAAGCTGCTCACACAACCCTGTGCGCTTGTCTTCGTGTGTCTACTTCGTCCTTGTGTTAGTGTGCGCTGTAAGCCATTATGTCTCTGAAGACTGGGAGTTAAAGACGGGAAGTGAAGGAACCCACAATGTCTACTTCGAGCCGCGCTGCGTCTTTGTATCCCCCCTCAGCCTCGTCTCCCTCTGGCTGCATCGCTGCGAGGCAACAGTTGGCGCTCACGTAGACCTGTTCCACGACAGTTGAAGGCCAGTGACCCTGGCCCCGACGGATGAAGCGCTACAAACACAAGTCGGCTTCCCCAGATAAGTGGTTCTCGGTAGTACCCCGACTACAGTGTACCCCGACCCACGTACCGCACGCGGGGAGAGACTACCCCCGACCACCGCGCTCTGCAAAGGCGAGATTGCTTCTGCGCAGGCCTCGGACTCGCCCCCACGGACACTTGTCAAGACTACGGTAGCCACCATATCAAGACTGCGGCGGAGACCCTCGAACACATGCTCCTGCGGGGGAAGGCAGTGCTTTTCAAACACCGCGGATGTAACTAATGAGCTGCCACCGCGCGCAAGGGCTGCCGGCCGACAGCGCTGAGACGCTCGGGAGGCTGCTCACACAACCCTGTGCGACTTCCTCGAGAAGTCCGGCCTGGCCTGCCGGCTGCTCTCTCCTCTGACGGCCGCAGTTCCGGTGTCGCCCGCTCGAGCTAGACATTTACAGCGGCCATACTTAGTTTCTTCTTCCTTTCCTTCTCCATCACCTTCTTTTTCTTTCTTTTTTTTTTTTTTTATCAGAAGCGGCTATCCCCAGGAACAACTAAGGGCTGTAAAGGGCCCGCGAACGGGAGGAGGACCATGGTCTTCCGGTCCCAACGTGGGCGCGGCCCGCAACTACAAGTTTGTAGTTCCTATGGACTTCATTAAAGTTTGTTGAGTGACTGACTGACTGACTGGAGCGAAACTCCTTAGGTCCGCACCCTGCCGTCGCCGTTGAAGCTCCCTGCAACATTGATGCGGCGCCGGCGCAAAAAGACAATGAAATGCCGCGCGCGGCAAAGGCCGAGCGGTTTGGTTCCAGCGCACCACAAATTCGAGGATAAAGTAAAAGAAATAAGCTCTGTGCACAACCGGTTATAATGGTCGTCTTCACTTTCACCACCTTTATCGTGTATTGTGAAATGACAACCATCATTCTAGGCGCACTACGGGCGCTTTCTCGCTCTCCCCACCCAGCGCCGGCGCAAAAATAAATAAAGAAAAAAAATAAAGGCGCGCGTTGCGCAAAAAACAAGACGCGCGGCGCAAAAACAGTTCGCGTTCATAAACGACAGTAATATTAATCGAAAATCATGTTTGTACATATATAAAAAACGTACATAGTCGTTTGCGTCCCATTTCTAAGGAGCTTCTCTCATCGGTTGTATTCGTACACGGAACAACTTCCCCCCAGCAAACAACCGCTTACTACTATGACAACGAGTGCAACACAACCACTTTATAAATCAAAAGCATCAAATGCGGCTTCTTGGTCCAGAAATCAGGCGTCGTCGTGAACACGAATGGTACCAGAGCTTCAGTAAGTTTCCTTGTATCGCACGTTAAAGGTAGGTCACAAAATATAGGCCCACACAGACACACAGGGCGCTAACTTCCAACAATGCTTTATCTTCGGAAATAAGGTGCACTTATGTACTCGGTTTACGAGTCACAGCCACGGGATCTTGGTGAACAGAGGAAAAACATACACATTGATATCTTAAGGCTTAAGCAGATATTTCAATTCTTTGACAGTGCGAAAGATGGCTCGCTGGTGCACATATTTCTGAGCGCAGCAATCTGCATTTGCTACAACCAGCTATTTTGGTGGACTGAAGGAGAGGGGAACATTAACGTTGATTACAATGGATTGCGAGGAAAACGTCGCATGCAATTTTTCCAATTTCATTATTGTGTTCGCGCAACATATCATAGGTGCATGCATATTCCTGATTGTCCTACGTCGCACTTCCCGCACGTTGAAGGTATGCTGTAGATGACCGCGTTCTCGCATTCAACAAACTTATTTCTGTGCTTTTACTTGACAGCTCGGAGGGCTTTCCTCGTTTTTCTGCATGCATGGGCTGACGAGTTTGTTAGGCGCCGAGAAAACTGCATCACTGCTATTTTAAATGCGAATGCATTTCATAGTCGGGCTATGTCAGGCATCCGGCGTTGTCCAGCGTTGTCCGCGGAGGAGGAGGATAGGTTGAGGAGGTAAGCGCCGGCAGGTGTTAGATGTGAAGCATCTTATGGCGAAGCTTAATCCGGTGGTGGTGGTGTGCGGCGTGACCACCCTTACCGCGCATGCGCAAACCCTTTAAAAAAATAAAAATAAAAACCTCCTCTCTCCCTCTCTCTCCTCTAGGCATCCCTCCCCGCGGCAACCACACCCTCACTGCGCATGCGCCTCCCCTCCTCTCTCCCCTGCTACGCCCCCCCCTCTCTCCTCTAGGCATCCCTGCCCGCGGCGTCCACACTCCCATTGCGCATGCGCGTCCCACCTCTCTCTCCTCTCCTACGCTCCCCCCTCTCTTCTCTAGGCATCTCTGCCCGCAGCGTCCACACTCCCACTGCGCATGCGCGCCCCCCTCTCTCGCCTCCGACGCCGACACAGGCAGCGTCTGCTAGCGAGTTTCTTGGTTGAAAAAACCGACTGCTTGCGCTGCACAACCGTTCACTGGCCACCCCGTATATATGGCAATGGATCTTGACCTCCAAGGTGGTGCCGGTTGGAGATTTCTCCTGTGCGTTGTTGAACAATAAAAATTCGCAGCGTGCGCGTTAACTAAAAGCGGACTGCGAGTCTCTGTGTCCAGTCGGAGTCTTCTGTCTCTCATTGCACATTAGCAGCGATTGGCATGTTCCAGTAGGAAACACCGCTCCATCGCTGCGTGCTTTACGCATCCCCAGTTTTCTCTCCTGCGCAACGCTGCGATGAGCGCCAGCGTCAACGCCGCCGCCGGTGTAAGCGTTAGCGCCCGCTGCTTCACATCTACACATGGTTCCCTTTAGCGGAAGATGGTGTAATTTTTTATCTCTCCGCTCTCACTCCCTCTCCCATAGCAACAGCTGCGGGCGCGCGCGCTTATCCTCGCCCCTAGCAACCGGAGCAGGTGGTGCGGGCGGAGTAGCGGAGAGTGAGTGGAGAGGAGGAACGCGCTCTGGTGTGTGAGGACGCTCGCATCGCGGAAGCTCGGCGGAGCTCCCGCGTGTGTGGAGAGTGCAGCAGAGGGTAGGTGCAGTGCTTCGCCGCTCCTTCCCTGGCCGTTCGCTCTCTCTCCTCCCTGCGCCCCACACTCCCGTCCGCTCGCTCACACGTATATATAAATGGAGTGAAGCGCGCGCGATATGCATTCGCATTTTCCTCACGATTCCCTTCGGGGAGGTGGGGGGCATTTTTTAGGTTGTGCAACAACCGGTGGATACACGGAATCACTGCCTGTCGTTTTTTCTCCCGGTCACAGGTTCCTTGCACACTTTCAGGGCTACTTGCTTTTCGCGCTTCATTCAGCATTCCGTCTGCAACCGAAACTAAGAGCTACCAGGGATAACCGGCATCTTGCAGACTCAGGGCCTGCTGCCTGAACGCTTCGTCGGTGCAGAGAAGGCACGATTTGTTAAGGGGAGATGCTACTCGAAAAAAAAAGTTTCTTTAATCTGCAGCCTATAGGAAATGAACTTTTTGCTGTATACATAGGCTTTTATTGTCATTTCAAATATGTAATCAGTTTTGTAGTAAGTTGCATAGTTTTCATTTTGTACCATGACATTGTGTAAAATGTAGTTCTTTTTGGACACACTTTTTCTGCCACTAAATTTTTATGGTTCTGAGCCATGAATGGCTCATATTTATCCGGATTAACTGTAAAATGCAAATAACTAACAAGAAAGTGCGCATAAGGTATTTCAATGGAGAAGAAAAATTGTAATGTGTGAAGTCTTAGAATGCTCAGACCATACTAATTGCTTACTTTAAGTTCGTAATAATTATATAGGCGACATCAACTTTTAAAGAAGATACTTGCACTTTTCACATGTTAAGGAATATGTGGGCAAAATGTCATCCCGATCTGGCTATCGGAAGTACCAGGAACATGATGTCAAAACTTGAGAAAAACGCATTTTAAGCATCAAAGATGTTTTTAAAATAATTTATTCCATCATGAGAGCTTGGGAATCATGGTTATTTCCGAGCATGTGGCGTTGGTGAACTGTTCACGAGAAATGCAATGGCAAGCAACCAGGTGACAATTTCCAGGGGACTCTAGACAATGAGCTCTTTTTAGTTTTTAGTTGCCACCTTGTGATCTTTAAAAGCGATTTTAACCTACTTCGAGTTTAATTACAATCTTCATTTTTTTTTTGTCGTGAAAGTAGAGAAACTAAACTCGTGAAAGCGAATAAAAACGAAAAATATGTAATTTTGGAAAAAACTTGCGTTTTTCGACTCGCATCTCCCCTTAAGCATGATTTGTTGTGCATGATTTGGAAGCATGATTACTCGCGCAGTCAACTAAAACACTTACATGCAGTGACCGCTTCGCTCACCTCGACGATATTTTTGCTCACGGTCACCGGTGGTTTCAGCCATATGCAGACGTCCTTGTACGACAATTTCTTAGCCTTGACAACTACTGTGTTATCATGGACAAAGCACAGAAAGAAGGCGAAAGGGAAGCAAGATATAAAAAGTAGAGATGGACGTATATCGCGCCGCAATGTGTTAGCTTAGTTTGATTCTGAGATAGCGTACAACTACAAGGTTTACCGAGCGCAAAGCTTGTGTTAAATTCAGACATTTGAATAAAAGCAATGCCAGATAAACAAAGTTCATTTCAGAATTTTGCGCATCAAAGGCGTAATGTAGGAAAATCCTTTACATATCCATATTTTATCAAATTAAAATATAAATATCCGCATTCTTGCTTTACAACTTATACAGCTGCCTGAACAAAACTGCGGTTAGCAATTTAAGAATGTGAAAGTGTTATTTAAATCAGTTTAGAAAATTGTTCGAATACTGAAATCTCCTATGTACATAACCAGAAAAAAAAATGTATCGTGAGATAACATATATACCTTACGAACAGGTATAAACTGGATGTTTCGGAGTCAGCTAAGGTCACTCATGCGTCGGGCTTGTTTCTGTTTCCATACGGATCGCATTACATCAGTATGAAACGTTTGCGCGAGATGTGTGCGCTGCTTTACCATACGAACTGAAAACATATTCAAACAACCCATTCTCACGTACAGAGGTTCAACTTCGGATATTTTGGAGGTACACGACGGTTAGTGAATTCGCGCAGTTCATAGACTTTAAAAAAACATGGTTCATCCCTCCTTCATATGAATCGGTATAACACGAAAGTAAAACGTGGCCTTGCATAAGTAGTTTAATGTTTACTGTACATTGATATAAGACAGCTTGTACAATGTATATTGGTGTTTGACAGCAATAGCACCGTTTAACGTGGATGCATCCACGATGACGCTCTAGTGATGTATCTCCATCCCGACGACTGGCCTTCATGATTAATGATTAAACAGACCTTTGTGGACATATATAGATGCTTGTGGTAGCTGTAGTAGTTAGCGGTGAAAGCGGAATCAGAGAACTCGGTGTGACAGCCAGAAGAGCGTGCCTGATTGGACGCCGAACTTGGGCTAAGATCGCCTACTCGCGGTAGAACGCACGTCGTGTCTTCCCTGTTGGCCGGCGGCGAGTTTTCGCGGGGCGAGCGTAAATGGGGAACGCCGAGTTGTAGCCAGGCGAAACACGCGAATGTCGCACAACTAATGCGAAGCATTTCTTAGCGAACTTCGGCTACTTTGAGCGTATCTATCTATCTATCTATCTATCTATCTATCTATCTATCTATCTATCTATCTATCTATCTATCTATCTATCTATCTATCTATCTATCTATCTATCTATGTATCTATCTATCTATCTATCTATCTATCTATCTATCTATCTATCTATCCATTCATCCAGCCGCCTACGACTTTGTGCTCTCCTGGGCGTATCGTTAATAGGATTTATACATAAATTGGTATGGCATAACATGACTGTATGACGAACATGAATGACTGGTCATATCATGAAAATCATGACTAACTTGTCATGAGAAGTATGATTTACACGCCATGGCCGTAGTGCTCCTGAGGCCATTTTATTAACTTGGTATATGCAAAGATTGGTACGATCACACATTTGTGCATGACGAACATAAATGACAGGTGGTAATATGAAAATCATGACATGCATGTCATGTACATGATTTACATGCCACGCTCATGACACGCTCGCGGCCGTTTTGCTAGCTTGGTATGCACCAAATTGGGTATTGGGTGACGTGAGTGGATGACGAACACAAATGCCAAGTGGTAATATAGAAATCATGACATGTCATGTGTAACATGACTTGTACACCACGCTCGCGGCCGTTTCGCTAGCTTGAATACACGAAATTTGGTATTGCGTGACGTGACTGTACGACGAACCTAAATGGCAATGTGGTAATATGGAAATCATGACATGTCATGAGCGATATCACTTGCATGCCACGCTCATGACACGCTCGCGGCCGTTTCGCTATCTTGATATACATCAAATTTGGTATTGGGTGATGTGACTGTATATGACGAACATAAGAGAGAGAGAGAGAACACAACTTTATTGTCGTCAGACTAAGGAGGCAGGTGATCCGCCAGGCTGAACTTGGCGGCCACCTCCTCTGCCCTCTGTATGGCCTGCAGCTGAACTGCCAGGCTGCAGGAGGTCAGAACTGCCTCCCACCCCTCAGGTGAGGGAGTGGCCAGGAGATCGGGAGGGGGGGGGGGGGGGATCTTCCCTGCAGGCCCAGAGAATGTGACTGAGTGTGGCTATTGACCCACAATGGGAGCAACGCGGGTCAATCGTGTCGGGATATATACGTGCATAAATGTATGGACACGGGAATGAATGAGTTTGCAGTCGGCGCCAGACAACCTCCTGGCGCTTAGTTCACTTATGGTGCGGGGGTGGTTTTAACTGCCTCGAAAGACGGTAATAATGCGTGATGTCTTGGTAGGATGTCAAGGCCTCACTAGGGTTGCCCGGATCAGAGGCGGGTACCACCGCTCGGCTGACGAATCCTCGAGCATATTGGTGGGCCGCCTCGTTCCCCGGGTTCCCCGCGTGAGCTGGCACCCATACCAGCTCAATGGAGCATAGTGTGTCTTCCTCAGTAGCTGTCAGGAGAGTGGGCAAGAGTAAACGCAGCGTTGTGGGGGCCACAACGCCACGTGCGAAGTTGGAAATAGCAGCCTTTGAGTCGCTGAGTATAGTGCTGAATCCGGCTGCTGCTGCTAGCGCTATGGCCGCTTCCTCGGCTTCCGTCGTGTTAAGCACACGGACGGAACCAGCCGTTTTAATCTGGGGCGAATTAGCGTTGTTGCCGGGAAGAGTGATTACGCTAATTGCGTATGCATTGGTGAAGTCTCGGTATTGGGCGGCGTCAACGTACGCCACTGCGGGGTTGGACGCGTACGTTTTGTGCAAGGATTTGGCCCTCGCTTTCCTTCTGCCATCGTGGTGATTGGCCAACATGTTTTTCGGTAGTGACTTTATGAGGAATTTCTTTCTGATGTTGGGGGGCGATGACCCGTGGGATGATACCGCGTGCCCGATGTTAGCAAGGATCCAACGGCCCGTCCTGCTTCCCTGTAATCGGTGAATTTGCGCCGTACGATGCGCTTCGAGAAGTTCGTCTAAGGTGTTATGCAGCGCAAGACTGAGGAGGCGCTCCGTCGAGGTGTTTCGGGGCAGCCCCAATGCCACCTTAGTCGGGCTCGCTCAGACTGAAGGAGGTGCAAATAAGGAAGGGCATACGTGAAGCGCGACAAAACGAAGGCCTGGATTATCTGTAGCAATTCCTTCTCCTTCATGCCTCGACTGCGCGCGCTCACTCGAGATATGAGATGGGCCGTCTGGTTCACCGTTACGGTGAGGCGGTCCAGCATAATGTTGCTATGGTGGTTGGATTGCACAATAAGTCCGAGTACTCTCATATGGCCCACCTGTGGTATTGGCGTGTCGTTGATATACACGTTAATGCTAGGAAGTGGAGTCTTAATTCTGCGGCGGTCTGGAGGTCGGAGTAACAGTAGCTCCGATTTGCTCTGTGAACACTCTGTTCATTTGCGATTTGCTCTGTGAACGACTGTGTCCGTAGCCAGGGCCGTACCCAGGATTTTTTTTCGGGGGGTGTTTGTGTGTAGAACGGCTAACTTTGGCAACTGGTGGTCGCTGTGAGGGCGTGCAAGTATTTTAGTGTCACCCGGAAAGTTAAAGCATGAAAAAATTTCGGGGGGTGTCGAACCCCCCTCAACCCCCCCCTTAGTTACGGCCCTGTCCGTAGCCCTTTGAAGGGTCTCTTCAATTTGACCATCGATCGGATCCCCCAGTCGTCCAGAGCGTAATGTCGTCTGCGTAGAGGGTGTATCGCAGGCCGGGTATTGTGTCAAGTTTTGAGGGTAGTGACCTCATAGCGAGGTTGAATAGAAAAGGGGACAAAACAGCTCCTTGCGGAGTGCCGCGATCACCGAGAGTGATCAGCTTGGAACGGAGGTCGCCCACCGAGAGTTCAACTGTTCGGTCGGATAAGAAAGCAACATGACTTCCATGCC
>JALIZH010014054.1:0-103406 GCA_030522465.1 Rhipicephalus appendiculatus | reverse complement strand
TACACATGGTTCCCTTTAGCGGGAGATGGTGTGATTTTTTTAGATGTGAAGCATCTTATGGCGAAGCTTAATCCGGTGGTGGTGGTGGTGGTGTGCCGCGTGCCCACCCTTACTGCGCATGCGCAAACCGTTTTAAAAAAATTAAAATAAAAAACCTCCTCTCCCCCTCTCTCTCCTCTAGGCATCCCTCCCCGCGGCAACCACACCCTCACTGCGCATGCGCCTCCCCTCCTCTCTCCCCTCTTACACTACCCCCTCTCTCCTCTAGGCATCCCTGCCCGCGGCGTTCACACTCCCACTGCGCATGCGCGTCCCCCCCCTCTCTCTCCGCTCCTACGCTCCCCCCCCTCTCTCCTCTACGCATCCCTTGCCCACGGCGTTCACACTCCCACTGCGCATGCGTGTCACCCCCTCTCTCTCCTCTCCTACGCTCCCCCCCTCTCTCGCCTCGCGAAGCCGACGCAGGCAGCGTCCGCTAGCGAGTTTCTTGGTTGAAAAAACCGACTGCTCGCGCTGCACAACCGTTCACTGGCCACCCCCGTATATATGGCAATGGATCTTGAACCTCCAAGGTGGTGCCGGTGGGAGATTTCTCCTGTGCGTTGTTGAACAACAAAAATTCGCAGCGTGCGCGTTAACTAAAAGCGGAGTGCGGGTCTCTGTGTCCAGTGGGAGTCTTCTGTCTCTCATTGCCCATTAGCAGCGATTGGCATGTTCCAGTAGGAAATCACTGCTCCATCACTGCCTGCTTTGCGCCTCCCCAGTTTTCTCTCCTGCGCAACGCTGCGATGAGCGCCAGCGTCAACGCCGCCGCCGGTGTAAGCGTTAGCGCCCGCTGCTTCACATCTACACATGGTTCCCTTTAGCGGGAGATGGTGTAATTTTTTTTCCTAGGTGCATTGCAGCAGCAACTAAGGAGATGAGGCGTCAACCTCGTGATTTTTCGATATGACGTACTATCAGTGCATTGCCTTTATCCGAGATATCTCAGCACTCCTCTGGCAACCAAGGACACTGCCTTTTCTCAGAGGAGATAGACGAGTTGCATAAATACCAGCAACACTGTAAAAAGCCTCGAAATGTTCAAGCAACTCTGGGCTAAGCCGCCATCGTGCCTGAAAGCAAATAAAAAAACACGCAGAAACGCGGCGCTCGTGCGAGTGAAAAGAAGTATGAACGTGAGATAGACGTTTCATTTCGATGTGAACATTTTGTGTGATTCAGGTGTTATGCATGCCGGCCAAACGCCCGGGACTGCTCATGCACAATGGCGGCCGTTGACAGATGGCGCTGCAACAAAATCTTTTTTGCAACTCGTTCTATATCTAGGAGCCGTGCAGTCAACGTTAAGTCAAAGTTACGAGCCACATTCGATGAGCCGTAATTGTATGAGTTATAAGCAAGAAATAATTTTGCCTCTCATTGTCGGTGACTTTGGTGTGACCATGAGCCAAACACCGGAGGCGTTGTCCGGGCTATCAAATGAGACCATCCGGGCATTCAGGTGAGAACATCCACGCGTTGCTGCGAGAAAAAAAAAAAAAGAGAGCATCCAGTCAACCGTTCAGACATAAAAAAACGTAGTCTCTTCTCCCCGAACCCTTTGTACAGAACCGCATTGCATATGCTAGTTCTTGCCCAAACATGTTAAAAGAAGTATTGCTTCCGAGTTGGCACTAATGCTTCTTCAGAGGCCACCGCGGTGCAGCAGTGATTGTGGTGCTCGGCTGTTGACTCGTTGACCCACAGGTAGCTTTCGAGCTTGTCTTGTCTCGCGTCGTCCTCTCTACATCGCTTTCGTTTCCCTGTAGCAGCAAAAGTTTACACTGAAGTTCGTGAGTTTGATCCCAGTCGCGGCGGTCGCATTTCGATGGAGGCGAATACAGAAAACTGGGCGAGTTGGTTTGTATTCATCTTCACAGGATAGCGCACACTGAATATGGGGACAAAGGGAGAAGAACACGACAACACAAGCGCTAATGCTAGTGGCCCGTGTACTGTGCGATGTCAGTGCACATTAAAGAGCACCAAATGGCCGAAATTTTCGGAACTGTCCACTATGGCGTCTCTCATAATCGTATCGTGGTTTTGAGACGTATAACCCCAGATATTGCCATGATTTATGCCCCAAAGTTTGTTCTAGCTGTTTTGTGGCCAACGTATGGCCCCGCCCGATTGTCTAACTCTTGTTTGAAGCAAAGTGCGAGTTTCCTTCTTTCTCTTGTATGCCACACTAGCGATCGTATTTTGATAGGGAGAGGGTTTCGCCTTGTCGCCACCAGACTAGGGTTATCAGTGTAATCTGATGGTTGCGGATGGACTAACGCCTCGACTGTCTTGTTTTCCCGCCGACGCTCACCTGAGCACGTGGTTTTGTTAGCTGCTGCCTCGCCGTTTTCTTTTGCCTTGTTAAGGCTGCTTCACACCGGCGACTAGCACCGGTCGCGCGACCAAGTTAGTCGCTTTGCGACTGGTCGCAAACAGTCGCAAACAGTCGCTTCTGTCGCAAAGCGACTGCTTTTGCTCAGTCGCTCGCTGAGCGACTTTTCAGTCGCGCGACTGCAGTCGCAGGACGGTTGGAACCAATCAATGAAGCCCAGAATTGACGTCAGCATTTGTTTGCAACCGGGCTCGTCGCTTTTTCTTTTCTTTTTTATTGCGCTCCCTTGGCTCACTGATAACGATATCCGGACGTGACTTTCTGGGTTTGCGACTTCCGGTCGCTCGCATGCAGCCTCTGCCGGTGTGAACATCGGTCGCTTTCAGTCGCTTTTTTGGTCGCCAGTCGCAAATGGTCGCGCGACCGGTGCTAGTCGCCGGCGTGAATCCGCCTTTACGGAGCACAAGTTCGCTCCAATAAACCTTGTTTTATGAACCCTGCGTCGTCGTTGGCCACGTGACAATATTATTGTTGCACTTATGTTTGTTCACAATATCACTGGCGCTCTAACTTCTAATACTCTGAAGTTTCTTATTTCTCTTTGCAATGAACGGTCTATAGCAGATAGACGGCTCCATACTTGGGCTTTAAAAGCATCCACAAGGCTTGTGCTCTTTTAAAGGGAAGCGTTTTGAGGTTCCCGCGGCACTGGTTGCCGCCGTGCGGCCGTTTTCGAAAAATGGCCCCACGCTGCGTGCAGCGCCGCAGCGTGACGTCGCGTCGTGGCCGCATACGCTTCATCCCACACAGTAACGGAAAACGATAGAGTCCTTATACACCAGTGTACAATGTAGTGTGCTGTGGTGGAGTGCACCTCAGCGAATGTGCACTATGCCCCTTTTAAGGTATTAGCTAGCATCATCTCCAACTAATTTGCTTTGCCCGTAGCCAATTTCATGCTTACATCTGCTGTCGCTTACAGGAGGGTCCGCTATCTTTTTTTATGTTTGGTGTGAAACACACTTTCATATCGGTGGCTTGACAGCACCTACTTCGAACTTCAAACATTGCATGAAGAATGCTGCAGATATGCAAATCTGAAGCAAGGCTTTTTATACCGTGCAGGGAATTGTTCCGGTTGAGTATGCATACACTACGCGAGGCGCAAAATTCCCGCGGTATATTGGGGGGCGTAAATATACATAAAAGCATAGTCTCTAGAGGTGGTGCGAGATCATTTTTCAACAAACCGGTGTTACAAGGTCGCTCGTCGATAATGTTGTTCCGTTGCAAATACCTATTTATGCGCATTTACTGTCACCATGTTTTCTCCTATATCGGTAACCCCCCTACGCTGTCCAGTGTAAAATGTGCTCATTTATAACAGAACCTGTTGTCATGTTGTTTGCATGAACGCTTTACAGCTAGTTGTTCAAAAAAGAGACGTTCAGGTTTAAAGCATTGTTCAACGCATGGTTTCGACTGGAGGCCTTGTAGTGAACATTACAATAACTCCAGTGACATCGACACCTTTACCAAGACATTGTCCTTATGCAAAATAAACAATAAACATTTGTTACCCTCTAGAAATTTGTCCAATCGACAAGCAGAAGCTTCTACAATAAAAGGCAGCAAAGTGGAAAGCATTTCTCGTTCTCAACGTTCCTTGTGCAAGCTTGGCCACACGTCACTGCCGGCAGAAGCACTGTCGTTCTACCGATATTTAGTTAGTATGATCCAAGTTTTCGTGCTTCAACATTGTCCTCGTTTTCGGCACGATCGCTTTTCTTCTTTCTTTTCGAGTAAAAGGAGAGGCCTTCTGTTGCTCTCGCATTTTCAAGTCCGGAACCATTTCCAAGTGGCAGGCAAAATGGGCAACAAAGAAACCAACAAGTTCAGCGTGGAGGTGTGCATCAACGAGGACATAGGCAAGGAGGCCAAGGGCAACAACTTGTGAGGCAACCTGCAAGACAGCATTTACATGCTCAGCATCAACGTTCATCAGCAAGCGTGAGAAGGAGGCCCGGTACATAATACGAAAAAAAATAATATCGCATACAGCTGTAAGGTATGTTAAGCGCCTTGCTGCTCATTACCATATATTGAATGTTCAATTCGAAATACTTCTTAAAATATACTCTACGACACACGACTTGTGCGTCGCTTTATATGGTTAAATTTTCCCGTAGAAATAAAATTTTCATTAGGAGAAGTTAAGCCCTGTACTGGGGTAGTCTTTTTATTCCTTGAAGGTAAAAGATGCAATTTTACATTTTTCTTCCCTTGGCACAGAGAAAATAGTTATGTACCAAAAATCCCGTGGCAAGCACGTCGTTTAATACGTAATCCGCGAGATTTGTCGAGAAATCCGTAGCGTTTGCTCAATTATTGGTGAGTTCATAACGTATGGACCTTTCTAAATAACAATTGCCGTGGCGCTCTACATCGATGCAACTTTATTTAACGATCCAATTACAGGCACGTTAACTGAAAGATTTACATATATCTTCCGCCTGGCTAGTAGTCAGTGGTCTGCCGGGCTAATTTTGCTGTTTGATTGCAATAACAATTATCAAGGTGCTGCACGTCCAACAATGAGGACGTTCTTAAAAGCCAAAGGGCCTTAAAGTGGTATGGAAGGAAGGAAGGAATACAAAAGGTAAAAGGCAGGGAGGTTAACCAGACAGCAGTCCGGTTGGCTACCCTACACTGGGGGAAAAGGGAAAGGGGAGTAGAAAGATGAGAGAGACAGAGAGAAAGCACCACAAGAAAAAAAAGGAAATGATCAACAAATACGCAGACACTTCTGTGGCGTTGGCACTGCACAATAGTCATAGACGTTCACAAAGGCCCGTGGTCCTTAAGAAATCCAATAGAGCTTTAACTGCCTTGTTGGCCGACGAGCGATGGGGACGGTGCTCCAGCAGCATCTGCACGGAGAGCGGCCGATCGTCCAGTCGTCGCATCAAATCGGAAAGCGTTCGTCTTTCAAAGGCAAATCGGCGGCAGCGGCATAATAGATGATCAATGTTTTCCTCGGTGCCGCAGACCTCGCATGTCGAACTGTCGGTCACTCCAATTAATGTCGTCTATGCTTTCGTATAGGCCACCCCCAACCAAAGCCGACAAAGAAGTGAGGCTTCACGCCGACGAAGTCCGGCTGGAGGTCGGAGTTCCAGCGTTGGGTTGATTTGGTGTAGTCGAGTGTGTCTTATGCTGGGCGTGTTCCACTCCTCCAAGCATAGACTACGAGCCAGGTGACGAAGCTGCTTAGCAGCGTCTGTCCTAGACAGAGGAATTGGAACGGTAGTCTCTTGTTCATGCGATGTACGAGCTGCGTTGTCTGCAGAAACATTGCCACTGATCCCGCAGTGACCAGGTAGCCACTGGAAGTCAATCTCGTGACCTTTTTCTTTGACGCGGTGATGGATCCTGATAATTTCGTATGTAAGCTGTTCGTGGCATCCGCGTCGGAGAGCTGACCGCACACACTGTAACGCCGGTTTCGAGTCGCAGAAAACAGCCCATTTGCACGGTCTCTCAAAATCGATGTACTCCAGGGCACAACGCAGAGCCGTAAGTTCTGCCGCCGTAGATGTTGTTACGTGGGATATTTTGAACCTTAGTGTTATTTGTCGTGCTGGTATCACCACCGCACCACCAGAACTGGACACAGTGGTCGACCCGTCGGTGTAGATGTGCACGTGGTTGTTGTAGGCTTCGTGCAAGAAAAATAGGCTTAGTTGCTTTAGTGCTGGGGCAGGTAAAGCTGATTTCTTCTGCAGTCCTGGAATTTCGAGACGTACTTGTGGAAGGTACAAGCACCACGGAGGAAAGTCTGGCTTCTCCGCAGGCGCATACCCTGTTGTAAACGATGCACGATGGGCATAGACAGTTGTACTAAATGGCGTACGGGGCCTTTCAGCCGCGAGGCTTGCCAGGTGGTGGGAGGGGTTCCTGGCATATTGCCTCAGGTAGGTACGCATGGTCTCAACGGTAATGTGCGTCGTGATTGAATAATCCTGAGCAATCGCGATGGTTTCAGCGGTTGATGCACAGCGTGGTAAACCAAGGCATATCCTAAGAGCCTGGGCTTGGATGCTTTGGATCGTGCGCAGGTTCGTTTTGCAAGTATTCGATATTGCAGGAAGGCTGTATCGCAGGAACCCAATAAACAATACTTGGTACAGCTGTAACATAGAGTGTATGGACACTCCCCAAGTTTTTCCTGCAAGGAACCTGAACAAGTGACAGATAGAAGTCAGCCGCTTTCTCACATAATTGACGTGTGGGGTCCAAGACAGGTCTCTGTCGATTATAACACCCAAAAACCTGTGACTCCTGCTGTACGACACACATTGCCCGTTAATTGATACGCCATAAGCGGACATTGGCTTTCTGGTGAATGCCACGACTGCAGACTTTTCACTTGCGATCTCGAGTCCTTGATTATGCAGGTAGCGCGATGTCACTGTGACTGCCTTTTGAAGTCGAGCGCGAAGTTGAAGCCGCGTCACAGCTGACGTCCATATACAGATGTCGTCAGCATAAATGGAGAGTCGTACGCTGCTAGGCTGGTTGTCGACTAGTCCAATGAGGGTCAGATTGAACAAGGTCGGGCTTAGCACTCCACCTTGAGGGACTCCTCGGCTGCCGTAATAATCGGGTGTCGGGCCATTCTCTGTCTGCACGTGAAATGATCTCGTCTGCAAGTAGCTATGAACCCACTTATAGATCTTGCCACCGAGTCCTACAGCTTCTAATGCGTCGAGGATGGCTTCGTGCGTGACATTATCGTAAGCCCCTTTAACGTCTAGAAACAGAGCAGCAGATAATCGTTTGCAGGCCTTCTGGTGTTGGACGTACGTCACCAAATCAACTACATTGTCTATTGACGAGCGGCCACGTCTGAACCCGGCCATAGCATCTGGATATATGTCATAGTGCTCTAAGTACCATTCCAGACGCGTTAAGACCACTCGTTCCATCACTTTTCCCACACAGCTAGCGAGCGCAATCGGGCGGTAAGAGGAAATGAGCAACGGTGACTTGCCAGCTTTGAGGAGTGGAATCAGGCGACTTGACTTCCATTCTTGTGGAACCATACCGGTCTGCGAGGAGTCATTGTATAGCAGCAGTAGTGCCTTCCGAGCTTGATCTCCTAGGTGGCAGAGAGCACGGTAGGTAATGCCGTCAGGTCCCGGCGCTGAAGAACGTCTACACGAAGCTAGCGCCGCATTTAGTTCGTCCATAGAAAATGGACACTCCATGCGGGGATCACGTGAAGCTAGTGGGCAGTGGGGCGTTCCCATCGCTGTTCCTGGGGAATTTGGTTCACCGGCAATCCTTCTGCAGAAAGATTCTGCGACGTCGATCTCCGAACATTGTAGATGAAGTGCCAGAGATTTAAACGGGTAGCGCTGTCCAAAGGTTGTATGCAGACCCCGTACAGTCCTCCATATGAGCGACAAAGGCTTTCGTGGATCCAGGGACTCACAAAAAGATACCCATCGGCGCGAAGCAAGCTTGTTCATGTGGCACTGTATTTTCTTTTGTGTGCGTCTAGCCAATCTCAAATCATAAATGGACTTTGTGCGTCTATATCTTCGTTCCGCACGGCGACGAATCGCACGAAGTTTCTCGAGTTCAACGTCAAAGTCAGTGCGTGCTGAACTCATCGAAAATGAGCGCGTGGTAGTCTGTAGGGCGCTCTTCATTGCGTCCACTAGGTTGAATGGTGAACCATCACAACAGTCCTCCATGATTGACTTGTATTTTCGCCAGTCGGTGCTCTGGATGGCTCTGGAGGACTTGGAGCTAGTCAAACCTTCAATCTTCAGGTACGTTGGAATGTGGTCGCTACCACGCGTTTCCAAATCGGAAAACCAGTGCACTCTTCTGGCGAACGAACGTGAAACAAAAGTAAGGTTCAGGCAACTGCTGTACGTTTGTCCACGCAGATAAGTAGGACTTCCATCATTATAGAGGCAGAGTTCGTATTCAGAGGCAAGGGACACCAACTGTCTACCTGTAGTGTTGACCCTGGAGCTTCCCCATAAGTGATGGTGGGCATTGAAGTCGCCAGTTATCACCCACGGCTGGGGAGTCGATCTCAAAATTCCTCCTAAGCGCTCGTAATCAAAACGAGTTGATGGAGATAAGTAGGCTCCGAGAATTGTGAATGTGATCTTGTTCTTCTTCACTGTTAGACAAACGTATTGATTTTCTTCGTCAGGTAGTACTGGGTGATGAACGTAAGTCAAGTCGCGGCGTATAAATACAAGAACCTTGCTGCATTCCCCGTGCGTGGAGGACATGAAGCATTCATATCCGGACAGTCTTAAGGGAGCTGACAGGTTTGGCTCGCATATCACAATGATAAGGAACTGGTTGGTGAAAACATACTGTCTGAAGTCGGACATGCGAGCCTTAAGTCCTCTTGCGTTCCACTGAAAGACAGATGAATTCTTGACCTCCTCTTGAAACGGTCGCATCTCGCGGGCCATGGTTTTACCCTAGAGCTGCAAGCACCGGACTCAAAGTGTCCAGCACCTGCAGCGCGCTCTGCGCAGAAGGAGTCTTCATGTTGCTTAAGAGAAGGCGCATTGCGCTCATAAGCGATTGCAACATGACCATGTCTTGGCGATCTTCAGTCGTCTTTGAATCAGCGGCTCGTGAGGACGTGGAGGTCGGCGGGAATCCATGCGGCTCTGAAGCAGGTTGCGCTCTTGAAAGTGAAGGCCACTCTTCACGAGGTGCTCCAGCCGTTGCTTTTGTTGTGTCCGTCTTCGCAAAACGTGGCAGTCGGTGGTCAGTTACTTTGACGGAAGTGTGCGTGTCTCTATCGGTAGATGTGACGTGTCGTGATGATCTTCGGTGACGATGCCGTCGTCGCCTGACAGTAGCAGCCGCCTCTCTGTGCGTTGAATTGTCACGCACCATACGTTTGAGTACCGCGCGCTCATTCCGCAGGCGAGGGCAATCCTTAGATGACGCTTCATGAGCCCCATGACAGTTGGGGCAGTTTAACACAGTTGCGTGGCAGACGTCTTCTGTATGAGGTTCAGCACACCGCGGGCACACCACAGTACTTGTACAGACACCTTTTACGTGTCCTATCTTGAAGCATTTGTAGCACTGAAGGGGCTTCGGTATGTATGGACGGACTTGGTGGCGAACATGGCCAACTTTGACATGTGTCGGAAGGCTGTCTCCCTCAAACACAAGCTTCAGGCAACTTGAATGACCAAGCCTTGCGATGTGCGTGATGAGGGTGCCTTCTGTACATGGCTTTATTAAAATAGGAAAGTCGGCAGATGGGATGGAGACTTCGACATCATAAATGACGCCAACACTGCCGTTACCGCCTGTCGGGATCACTGATCTCACTTTGACATTGTCGATTTCAGTCACGTTCCGTAGGCTTTGCAGTGCGCTCCGATGCAGAACATCTACAGCGAGTACATTCTTCCGTGGGTTGATCCTCACGTCTTTAATCTCATTTGGCACGAGTCCCTCGAGAAATGCAGAGAGGACTTGCCTGTTTAGCCGCCGTAAATTAGTCGTAGGATCCACGG
Source organism: Rhipicephalus appendiculatus (assembly GCA_030522465.1). Taxonomy (NCBI): domain Eukaryota; kingdom Metazoa; phylum Arthropoda; class Arachnida; order Ixodida; family Ixodidae; genus Rhipicephalus; species Rhipicephalus appendiculatus. Next base: position 93,449 of record JALIZH010014054.1, on the reverse strand, counting down.
TCATGAAGAGCATAGTGTGTGGCCAGCGCTGTGGCGTAGTCGTCACGGTGGCTATGCTTGCGGACGATGATGTTCGCAGCAGTCTTCTTTTGGCATTTCGGCTCCTGACGACCGTGAAATCGTCGTCGGATGAGTCAACGTTGTCCGAGTAGAACTCCGTTGCCTCGCTGTCTGTGCCGCTTGAGGCGCTCCCACGTTTCCTTGACGCTGCCGAACGCGACGGTTGGGCGCCAGGAAGGTCCTTGGAGGCTTCTTCATCCATTCTCGCATAGAGGGAGCGGTAGCTCCCAGAATTAGCAGGAAAACAATTCGAAAAATCGAGACCCAGGTACAAGCGTTCTATAACAGAATCACTTCGTCGTCGTCCCTCAAAGTGGTATGGAAGTTCGCCAATTGGTGCACTGTGGGAGCGACGAACAGTGTGTGAGACAGCTCCCGGTCATAGCGCATGAGCGGCGAGTACGCCCGTAATTGGACGTTCCGCCCAGCTAGACATTGTCACGTCTGCATGATTTTTCATCACGTTTTGACATTTTCACTCTTTAGAAATTTATGCCGTAGGCGGATACGGACACACTCACCGTTTTGCTCCAACGTTATATTCCGTACACCCCGTTCAACTCCATCCAGGCTGCACGCTCGCAGATGGCCTGCTCTTTCGATTGCCTTCCCTGCATCCGCCTAAGTAATACGTGCATGGGCGCTTCCACGCGTTTAGACTCTCGTAAAACACAGCGTGCACGCCCTTTTTAGCAAGACATACGCGTTGGTTGCAAAAGCAAAGCGAAACGATATGTTTAGTCGCTTTGTGTACGCTGTCTCCGCACACCAAAAGTTCCATGTCGTGTAGTTTCAAAGAAGCGTGAAGCGACGTGATGAACTTCTGATGCTCTTTTCACCCTGCCATCATTTAAAAAGCATGTTTAAGAGCATGTTCAAGCAGTTTTCATGCAAACAATAGCGGGATGACGCATTCAATACTCAATGAACATTGCACGGATGCAGTAAAGTACCAAATGAATTAGTGAAGTTCTCGAAAACTATAGTGCTCCTATTCGGCTTCATATTATTGACACGCTGTCGCTCAGTTCAATGTATTTATTCAGTCCTTCTCAAGATGGAAAGTGAATAGAAAACTCGTCGCCATCTACGTTTGCTTTGATCTGACGAATTAAACAGCTTGCTTAACTGTCAAGGACAAGACGTGTTTGTACAACAATATTTTTCCACTGGACCATGAAACGGAATCACCTAATCCAGAATGGTGTTTGGTAGCTTATTTCCTAGCATATCCAGGAACTATCACGCTTGATGCCTTGCGAGATCAATAGCAAGAACATAACTTAAATTTTCACCACCATTGGATGCGTGCGTATCACAGTGAAAAACCAACACTAAATAGGTTCTAAGGTTTACAGCGCGACTGGACGCGGACGGAAAGGAACACGCAAACACACACACAGCGCTGACTTTCAACTGATGTTTATTTTTTCATATGCACGTGACTCTTATATAGACATACGCGAGCAGGTGCAAACAAAACGAGAAAGAAACAAAGCCGTGCATATGAAAAATAAACATCAGTTGAAAGTCAGCGCTGTGTGTGTGTTTGCGTGTTCCTTTCCGTCCGCGTCCAGTCGCGCTGTAGAAACTTAGAATGAACAACCAACTAGCCCGCCAACGCACTTTGACTAAATAGGTTGTTTATGTGTAGTACACATTTATGCATTCGAAGAGTTGGGAGAAATATCGGTTGCAAGCGCATTCAAAAAACTTTTTTTATTATTATGTTCATGCTTTCTTTTCACCTGTTATCGGTTGCCGCACATTTAACAAGCACTATAAGTAGTAATGCTTGAAGAACAACGTAGCATTGTTGAACTTGGGCAAATACATAACCATCGAGGCTCCGCTCATAGCTACGTGGTTCTTTCAAAGCACATTACTTTTTAAAAAACATATCTACCTAAAGACGATAATATAAAGTTCTGATCACGCGCAACGTGGAACATGAACTGTACATTTAATGCCAATTGTTCCGATGTTGATATGGTGGTCAGCAAAAGCAAGGCAGCATTGTTAGAATTTCGTCCATCGCTTAACAATGGCGTACAGTCGGGGAGCCAGCATAGTTGTATTTGCTGCTGTGCTTGCTTTTCCTTTACCTACAAAACGAGATCCCTGCTCCGGTAATTAGGTTGGATTTTCTATGTTGGCGAGTGCGTTAAGACCAACCCCTTCAGAGACAAATTGCTATCACGAACGATAGCTCAGTGTACAAGCACGGATACGGAAATAATCTGCCATATCATCGACGTACAAGTGGGAAGCATCATAACCAAGGTTTGCGCAGCGTTTTCAACCATCTACTTAGCTGGAACTTGCATGCAGTCCTCGCGTGGCAAAAATTATAGTAATACAGATAAGACGGAGGCTCAGGGGGGAGATGTTAGCTTTAGAGGATGAAAAACTCCAGAACACGCGGTGCAGCAAGAGCCAGCATTTGGACAAGCGGTCTTCAAGGAGGAATACAAGATTGCTTGGCAAAACTTTGGCTCCATAGATATCACGTGTTCAATTTTTCATCACGCAATAACTTTAGTTTTACAGAGCCACTGAAAAGCGAAGGTTTCTTAGCTTCATTTTGCTACCACAACTTTTCTGTTATCAACACGAATGCGTTACGTTGGGCGATAGCGCAGAAATATGCAAGCATTGCCGCGGCATGATGCATTCAGCTTTCCGTTCGCGGATTGTTGCTTCTCGGCAACACTATAATAATTGTTGTGTTTTTACACCCCTAAACCACGATACCATTATGGGAGACGCCGAATTTGAGCGCTCTAGAAATTTCAATCACGCGGGATTATTTATTATGTACTTAAACCTGACCGCACGAGCCTCTAGCATTTCGCCTCCATCGAACTGCGGCCGCCGTGGCCGGCATTCGACACTTTGTACACCCGGTCAATAGTCAGGCACCATAAGCACAATAACACCGCGGCGGGTGCCACTTGTCCACAGTTTTCTCGCAACACGGCCAGGTTTCTATGGCACGGAGCAAAAAAGAGTGAGCACAAATTTTAACGATGCTGCTCTTCCAAGTAACGCACCAGCCTGCGTCTTCAGCTGCTATTGTCATAGTAAACGCTACCGTGGAACATTGGAAACAACTCGTGCTGCCTTATTCTACTCGCCTGGATTACTGCAGGGCGACAGGACATGGTGGCACACTACAGAGTGTGCGCAATATGTTATGAACATGTTCATATTATGAATAGGTTATACTCCTGTGTCATTTGACATATGTTCTGCATGGTTGTAGCATGATGTTGAACATATTGCACTCATGATGAACACTCAGCTGCTGCGGTGGTACAGTCGCTACGGTGCTGGACTGCTGACGCGATAGACGCGAGTTCAGTTCCTGCATGGCGATGACGCTTCGATGAAGGCGAAATGATAGAAGCGTGCGTACTTAAATTTAAGTGCACGTTAAAGGCCCCAAGATGGTCGAAATGAATCTGGAGTCGTCTACTGCGGTGTACATAATAATATCATGCGGTCGTGACGTGGACGGAGACAGCAGTAGGCTTCTTGAAGGTGAAACTCTTTATTGGCCGAACTTGTGGCCGCGAAACGGAAACTCAAATTGCAGCAAGGAATTCACGCTGTACACTGATATCGGCGCACGGAGCGTCGGTCGTAGATAAAACTGACAAGTGGTGAAGCACGTCGGCATTTATGCGTGTGTCATCGAATATTCCAGCCTTATCACTGGTTGTCGCGCAAGCTCTGGAATAAGCTGGAGTGTTCGCGTCTTGCGCGCAATCTTAACAAAACGATCTACAATAGTCGCGAAGCTTCTCGAACAATGAGGCGTGGTTTGCGCTGAGCATTGCTGACAGTCTTTGTGGGCGAAAAACGAATACAGCAAAAGTGAAAATATGAAAAGAGCGTGGCAATAACAATATCAAGGCATTGTCAGTTAGATGATGATGATTATGATGATGATGATGATGAAATAACTTTATTTAAAATCCGGCAAATGGAAGGCCCTTGCCTGGGGCCGCCTAGATGGCCGCTTGGAGCTGTTGCTCCCGCGCTGCCTCCTAACCTCAGAAATTATTATCATACTGTGATTAACACTTCACCTTCGCAGAAAACTTCATATGCATTGATCCGTATTTATTGGTAGACCAGAAGAGCGAAAGTACAGTGTTTAAAGGTCACCTAGTATCTCTCACTATCCCGGTACTCATTTATTTCTGTACTACGTATGCAGTGTTGCAGTTATACCCTAATTTTCAAACAACACTTCTACGAATAAATCTTTTTTTGCTTCAGGTAAAAGAAGATCTGGACGCACCCAAAGCCATTCTCCCTCTAACGGACCTGGGCAGAAAAAACATAAGACTTTAAATTCAGATGTTCACATTTTATCTAAGAGCTCCAGAACATATGTTAACAAAGAGCGTTGCCAGAAAGTCATACAGTGCCACATATAGCATAATGCGATGAAAATTCCATTCAGTACTACTTGGCGCAACACAGTAGCCTTATCTGGGGATAAAATTTCTCTGTGCGCCAAATGGTATTAACTTGCCCGACTGGCCATCCTCATGCCTTATTAAAGGTCTTTTTTTCTTTTATGTGATGATGTGAATCCTCCCCCGTTATGTTCGTATTGTCGTAGTCACCCCTTTATTGGTATTTAGCTCTTGATGGCTATGGAAGAGCTTCTTGAGGATGCGGAAATCGCATGCAACAAATCATGAAGCTCGAATGGTGTGAATTTTATCAAAGTCCAAAAGCAATGAATTGGTTATATAAAACCGTAATAAGCTGGTCAAAAATAGTAAATGAGATAATTGTATTGCAGACACCATGACAGTTTCACGGAAATGTTCTGTTTAATTATATGCTGTTACTGGAGTGTACTAAAGTTCTCTCTGTAGACATATCGATATGATTTCTTGGGTGACTAAACATACGCAACAAATTTGAATACGCAGTTGCCACCGTAGGACTACACTTTAGTAGTACTTCCAACGCAACTTGCAGGAAATTGTGTAAGTAGAATCTACTTTTGTATAACAGCTATGACCATGCGGAAATCTTAACTTGAGATGATATGAGGAAATGACCACTCATATTAGGTACACTTTTGCCAATATTAGTCATGAAATAACAAAGAAATGTACCGTTGGGAGCCCATAAGCCTCCTATATAGGTTGGACGTTCAACAGTACAATTTTAGAATGTGTGAGGTGTCGAAGTTACACCGCACCCTCTACCGCACTTTCCTGAGGACGCTCAAGGACAGGTGCTCCGGGAAAAAGAAAGCCTCCGACACACCACACGAGCTGCTATATCTCCGTGTGGGTCACACCTCCCTGGTGGTTTAATCCGCCGAGAGGAGGTTACGTTGCGGAAGATTCAAGTTGGGGTTGCGCGTACCCCATCCGTGACCACACTTTGGGCGCAAAAGTACCGCGTCCCGTATGGTACACCTTGCCCATTTTGCGACGCCCCAATCCGCGATGTAACTGCCACAGTCATTGTGGACTTGCACAGGTCTACAATTAAGCCGTCGTTGTCACATCCGTGCAACAGGCCTCAGACCTGGCCGACCACCCGACCTTGACTGCTGGATTCGTGGACTTCACCACCGCTCATTACTTCACTTTATACACGAAGCAAATTTGGATGTGTATTTTTGAATAAAAATTATTATGCCTAAGGGCAAACTTTCAAAAAAAAAAACGGCAGATCCCACGCACTGTGGGAATCGATGTAATGCGAAGCAGCCAGCAAGGAGCAGATCATGCTGTACATAATATGCATATCATGATTTATATGTTACGATCTGTCATTTATGTTCGTCATACAGTCACGTCGCGCAATGCCAATTTTGGTGTATATCAAGCCAGCGAAGTGGATGCAAGCGCACCATGAGCGTGGCATGTCCATGGCATTGTAGATGACATGCATGCCAAGATTTTCATGTTACCACCTGCCACTTATGTTCGCTATACAGTCACATCCAACAATACCAATTTTGGTGTATATCAAGCTAGCGAAACGGCCGTGAGCGCGGCATGAGCGCGGCATGCAAGTCATGTTGCACATGACATGTCATGATTTCTCTATTACCCTTATAATTTATATTCGTCATACAATCACATCACTCAATACCAAATTTGGTGTATATGAAGCTAGCGAAACGGCCGCGAGCGTGACATGAGCGTGGCATGCAAGTCATGTTGCACACGACATGTCATGATTTCCATATTACCACTTCTCATTTATGCTCGTCATACAATCACGTCGCTCAATACCAAATTTGGTGTATATGAAGCTAGCGAAACAGCCATGAGCGTGTCATGAGCGTGGCATGCAAGTCATGTTGCACGTGACATGTCATGATTTCCATATCACCACTTGTAATTTATGCTCGTCATACAATCACGTCGCTCAATACCAAATTTGGTGTATATGAAGCTAGCGAAACAGCCATGAGCGTGTCATGAGCGTGGCATGCAAGTCATGTTGCACGTGACATGTCATGATTTCCATATCACCACTTGTAATTTATGCTCGTCATACAGTCACGTCACTCAATACCAAATTTAGTGTATATCAAGCTAGCGAAACGGCCGTCAGTGCACCATAAGCGTGGCATGTAAATCATGTTTTACATCACATGCAGGTCATGATTTTCATATTACCACCTGTCATTTATGTTCGTCGTGCAGAAATGTCTCATCGTACTAATTTTTGGATATATCAAGTTAAGAAAACGGCCTCAGGAGCACTAAGGCCATTGCGTGTAAATCATACTTTTCATGACAAGTTATTCATGATTTTCAAGATATGACCAGTCATTGATGTTCGTCATACAGTCATGTTATGCCATACCAATTTTGGTATAAATCCCATTAACGATACGGCCAGGAGAGCAAAAAGTCGTAGGCAGCTAGATAGATAGATAGATAGATAGATAGATAGATAGATAGATAGATAGATAGATAGATAGATAGATAGATAGATAGATAGATAGATAGATAGATAGATAGATAGATAGATAGATAGATAGATAGATAGATAGATAGATAGATAGATAGATAGATAGATAGATAGATAGATAGATAGATAGATAGATAGATAGATAGATAGATAGATATCTACGCTCAAAGTCGCCGAGGTTCGCTAAGAAATGCTTCGCATTTAAAAAATCGATGAGCGCCGCTCTCGGAGCGAACCGAGACAATAGACACGGTCGAACCAAACCAACATCATGTGCATTTATTCAACTACATTTACTTCAACAAGCTCGCTAGCCGAATCAAGTACATCACTAGTGATCAACAAGCTGAAAACAACCTTATACAATGTTCAAAACAAAGCTCAAGCAAAAAGGTACCGCGAATGCGGCGTCACCGACGGTGCACTCACCGTGGGGGGTCCACGGGAGAGGACCCACGGGCGGTGCAGAAAGTAGAAAAAATATTTGACTTAAAATCACGGCTAAGCATCGTCATGGCTGTTTTGAAGGCCACTTAGAGTACGGCCGCTTCCTCTGGGACACGGCTACGGAGCCGCGTAACGAACTGTCTAAAAGCGGCCATAATTTGACTGGATTTCCTGCCTGCAGGCGTGTATTCTAGCCAGGATTCGACTAAGAGTGTATGTGTGTATCTAGGAATTTGATTTTTTCGGGATTTCCATTTCCAGTTTCACCGTGCAGCTATCACTTCTTTCACAACGAGAGGGGAGTGACGCCATTCCGTAGGATGTATCTGGGAACCAGAGTGTGACATGGGGACGCACATCTGGTCAGCTGCCACCCCTAGAACAGCGCTGCTGTTAAAACGGCGGAAACAGTTCCAGCAATGAAACACATTTACTCACCGTAGGATTTTATGGAACAGTGATGGCGAAGAAAGACACGGAGAATAAATGTTTAACTAAGCGCATGTAATGTCGGCCCTGTATCTGCTCAGGATCATCACTGACGGACGTTCGGAAGCCTTTTCGCCTAGTCTGTCTACCAGACACGTATGCTTCTGAATAGACGAGGAGTGCTTCTAGCTACGCCGAAAGCCATCCTGCGGACCACTGTAAAGCAAATGAAATGTTCTCAAGTGTTCAAAATGTAATGGATACCATGAAGCTTTCTCAAAAGACTGTCCAAAAATCTAAAACGAAATGGTTGTTTAAAAAAAATCACGAGGAGCCGTTGATCGCATCGCAGGGCTGCCATAACCATCTCAAGGGACAAAAATAATACAATGCCGGCTACATATATACTTTGCCCAATATATATATATATATATATATATATATATATATACACACAGTCCACATGAAGAACTTAGACGGATTGACAGTTTGAGTGCGCAAACGAGATGCTGCAGCCTATTCCTCTGAGCAACGTGTTCAATATCAATAGTTGAGACGACAGAAACGTCCCACACCACAGTCAACAAAAAAGTAAGGGGGGTTAATAGGCCTCTGGTGTATATGGTAGCCCAATCTCACCTTATGGATGCCAAATCTAAGGATTTGTGTATTAGTGTGTATTAGTGCCAGTGCCATGATATATGGTTGTTGGGCTAAACACAGTAAAATATTTTACGAAGCAACAATAAGTACTTCTGAATGCCTCGTGGTGTAGCTGTGGAGCTTTTTTAGTGAATTATCGATATTACCTTCAGTTGCGCCTAATAATACGAAAGTCTTCTAGGTTAAGCGACAACGAACTTATCATTATTAGTACTGCAGGTGGCAATGAATGTCAAGCGTGCTATGCAAATAAGTAATTGGTGATGATCGCTGTTGAATATTTAAAAAGAAGCAGGTAGTCCTGAAGCAGTCTGCTTACGCAACTCTCATATCGTGCTTACGGCTCATCAGGCGGACGGTTACATAACCCTTCACACGCACACTGAAGCACACGCGTGAAAATCACAAAAGGGCATGTTCTAAGAAACAAAGGCTAAAGAGTGGTCCTCCTTCAGTATCGGTTTGTTGCCTAAGTAGGTGAAATTGCGAAAAAATTGTTGCTATGGGATCGCAGCAGCATTGCGCAGTTGGCATTTTTTCACTGCGATAAAGGCGCTCCTGGGCATAAACGCCGCAAAGAAACACGTGCAGTCGCGCATAAACGTTAGCGGTTATTTTTTTTTCCCACTTCGCCTGCATGAAGAATCGACTTCAAGGAAATGCACTAACACCATTTTGCGAGCAGTAACACATGTATAGGCTAAAAATGCAGTGTGAAAAACAGACTCTCCTTATGGAAGGGGCTCTTATTGTTCAGTTGTTCAATGAGACGCTCCGCATCTGCATCGCTGCCACAATACAGAACTATGTAATATTTGTTGGTATTGCTACCACCATATTCAACAATAAAATATGTAAAACAGGGCTAAGAGAAACCAGAAGCAATACGTTCTTTCTATAACGGAATCCTGTCGGAACAACAAGTTACGGATCTTATTCGTAGGAAATTTATACACTCAGCATGTCCATGTTTTAGTGTCATCCTAATTTTGGCAACATTCGCCAGCTTTTTGTACACATTTCACATAGGAGGTCACTCATGTGTACAGGCATATCGATTACATGACAGTAGAATGGAGACACAGGCGCTGGGTCACATTCCTAGCGCACACACACGTAAGACGGAAAACTTGCTTGGGACAACGAGACCAAGCTCACCAAAGTACGTATGTTCTTGATGGACCTTCTAAACGCAGAAATCTTTGTTCCTAGACGTAGCGATGTAGTCGGGCATCGAAAAGCTAAATGGACATGGTTCTATAGCATTTGCAAGGCTATCAGAGCTGGACTATTTCAAATATTGCGCCAATAGAGGAAGCGACATATTGGTACCAGCTACCTCATAGTTTGGCAGCTTTAGTTATAACGCCAAAATTATTATAGATGACAAAAACACGGCAAGAGACAGTCAAGGCTTAGCAAAATATGAACACTGTCTATTTTAAAATGGCTACGCCGTATTGCTGATCCATCGAATGCATACGTCTTGAAGACAGAAACAACAGTGAAAGGGCAACAATGTCGTTTTGTCTCTGCGGGCTGCTACGCAGTATGTTAAGGAACCTTGTTGTTTAAAGTAGTGATGGTATTCCACAAAGGCATCGAATTTGTAGAAATGGGGCTTCTCTGGAGCAGTGACTTCAGACTATATAGAAGCACAGAAAGACAGGCGTGGCTCTACTGCTTCACTTTTCGGAAAATGTCGAATTGGCTGGTGGCGATATACGTTCATGGCGGCCGGAGTCCAATGTTGCATATATCTGGGGTTGCTGGCTCGTCTATTGTGGATGGCCCCAAAGAGCTCCCTCATATATATATATATATATATATATATATATATATATATATATATATATATATATATATATATATATATATATATACATATATATATATATATATATATATATATAGTGAAGTAGATCCTCCGTGAGAACGGTAACAACGGAAGTGTTTATTTCGACAGTTTCGGCCAGAGTCCTGGCCTTCATCAGGAATAAGAGTACATGTTGCTTGCACTCACATTTATACAACTTTGCACGAAAAATGAGAGAGGAAGACAAAGAGAGAGAAAGAGAAAAAAAGGGGGGAGGCTGGAGAAATTTTCAGGGGTCACTGCGCTATGCAAGTGGCGTCGTCAATGCTTATGTCTTTGTAAGCATTGCGTTCGATGGCTGTTCGGGTGGCGGTACCTTTAATGTAGACGGGGTGTACGAGTGGCCGGCAACGGGAAGAGCTGTTGTGTGGCGGAAGTGCACGTCCAGCGACAAACTCGCTTACCAAGTATTCGTTTCGCCCCCTCCTTTTTTTACCGACAATCACCATTCAGGTGTCGGTGGTCTGGACAGACGACTGTGGTGGGGCAATCGGTTGGCGTCTTTCGTCTAGCAGTTCCCTCCCTTCGCATATCGTTCCTCAACAGGGGAGCTATTCTCGCGGTGTCCACTTAGTGGGCATGTCCACTTCGGCCTCCACTGGATTGGCTAAGCTCGGCGATTAGCGCGCCGCCTGTTTCCGGTCTTTCTTCCGCAACGTTATTTTGACGCCACGCAGCTTTCACAACTCTCGACACAAATGAGAAAGACGGAATGCGTTTTGCCGCAACTAATGCTGCCCCCCAGAGATCCGCTTTTGGACGCACATCTCAGAGGCTGTGCATGAACTCTAATCACGTTAGCCCTTGAATTAGGTTTAACGCGGCCGCCCGCCTGAAGCAACTGGAAGGTCGGTACGCATTCTCTGCATCGTTCTTCAAACATTTCAACACGTTCATACGCAAGTTCAGACTTGTCCAGTTTGTTTTAGAGTCTTGTTACTGTACATTTCGTCCACTTTCTTTCTTTTTATGCTGGGAGTGTGCTGCCGGGTTCGGTGCGTCGACGTGGTCAAGAGCGCCTTGACGTCACGGCTCGCCGCTTTTTCGAGTAACTGAGTGCACTCCGCGAAGTGGACATGTCCACTAAGTCGACACCGCGAGAATCGTGCCCCAGGACTGTGCCCCGCGGCTCCGGCGGGGTGACGTGGGCAGAAAAGGTTCTGTAAGGAGCTGAGACATTAACGACTCATCACTATGGGGGGCGTCTCGCTTCGAGGGGGACACCGCGCATTGCCGCGAGGGGAAGCAAACGGGTGGTTAATGTAAATATTAGTTTGTTGTCGGATTCCGCGTTAGGGGGCTCTTGGTTGTGTACGCGGTGGCTGTTAGACATGTCAAGTTTAAATTCATTGATCTGTTAGTAAGATAGAAGTAGATGACAGTAGTACTTTAGAGGGAGTAGTATACAGTAGAAATTATCAGTTGCACTCTTAGAAACAGGATTTAAATCAAACCGGGAACGTGAACAACGCGAGTCATACCTCATACACCGGTTTAACACCCTCGAAGGAGACATAAATGAGAACCCGGGTACACTTGCAGCAGTTAAAGCACTGTAAAATATTAATAAGCATAACAATTGAACATTTCTCGGCGGCGATTGGACAATTCGAAATATCATTTAGTATATCTTTTAGTGTTAGACAGACAGACAGACAGACAGACAGACAGACAGACAGACAGATAGACAGATAGACAGATAGATAGATAGATAGATAGATAGATAGATAGATAGATAGATAGATAGATAGATAGATAGATAGATAGATAGATAGACAGACAGACAGACAGACAGACAGACAGACAGACAGACAGACAGACAGACAGACAGATAGATAGATAGATAGATAGATAGATAGATAGATAGATAGATAGATAGATAGATAGATAGATAGATAGATAGATAGATAGATAGATAGATAGATAGATAGATATTCTACAAACATGCTCATAAAGTCGTGAACACTGACTCAACATGGAGTTCACCGCCAATTTAGAGTTGCGAGTATGTGTTTTTCCGTTCCTTTCTATGTCCTCGTCGTGTTTCTGTATCCTCCTATTTTTGCTCCCCAATCTCTCTTAAGAACGCGTCGACTGTTAGCCGAAAGCATTTTCACACGTTAGCGACATAAGCTTTTTTTCACGAAGAGGTCCTACGCTTTATGGCGGGTTTTAATCCAACCACCTTTCCAATGTAATTGTCGTTTTATTTCAGGGAAAAAAGAAAAAAGTAACCGCATCAATCTTCAGAGGTTTGTGCATAGATGCAGCAAAATGTGTAGTCGATGCGGGAAACGCCATTGCGGGAGAAATACGAAAAGACTGAAAAAATGAAAGGTAATTTGAAAAATTTCCCGCCTCTGAATTCAATTATTGCGACAGAAGCCGCTTCCTTGGCAGCTAACTATACACTTTACCTTTTGCGAATTAGCTGCAGTGCTCTCGAAAATTTTGCAAATGTAGGTAAAAACACAGCAATACAGAGAAAGACGGTAAGAATAATGACCATTTCAGTGTTCTTTTGAGTGGTTTCTGATGTTTCTTGCTGACGAGCCACATTCTCCCAGAATTGTGGCTTTCCGCAGATACTGATGGGCGGTGACACTAATCACCCATTTTGAATGTGGGGCGGCATCAGATTCGGTTGCTGTTTGTGTATGCTTCTTCTAAAAGAAACGAGAGACTGGTCACTGTTTCACCGCAAGGCTGAAGCAACGAATGCGATAGCAAGATATAAGAATGTTATAGGAAGTAAAAATAGCATATCACTCCTTTAGCCTTCTACATGAAGTGTCTCAACAAATCGCGCGTGGAAGGAAACGTGGCCGCTGCGGCACATGAAGCGACGACCTTTGTGCTGTCTAAGCCTTCCACGAAAACTTCTGCGACGGAGAAGACAACACGTGCAAAGGCCATGAGCCATCTGCTGATTTATATTTTTTAATTCTACTTCTTCTTCTTCTTCTTCTTCTTATTATTATTATTATTATTATTATTATTATTATTATTATTATTATTATTATTATTATTATATTTATTTATTTATTTATTTATTTATTTATTTATTTATAGTTATTAAAAATGCCTTATAGCCCATTAAAGAGCATTCAGTAAGGAGGAATCAGTATTAAAAAAAAACAGAGAAGTAGCCATCGCATTGGCACTTTTAGATACAAACAGATCGATGATCCACAGCGATTCTAGGGCAGCCGTCCGAGCATTTGCCAAAGGAGTAATTTCTAGACAGGCTCTGGCAATTCTCAAGGGAAAAGTAATTACACCACACACGATCATCTGGTTTCCTGCTAATATGGGAGAAATCAACGGTGCTCCCACGAACCTCAACGAATCTGCCCACAATGCTGCACGAGGACTTGTCAACCGCACAACTACAAGGCAAGAAGAGGATGAGGTTTCAGACTGCAGGGATCACCTCCTCTCTTACAACGAAGTAACCAAACACTTCTATCTAGGACGCAGGGTGTTCCCCCCTCCACACAGTAAACTAAACAGAGCTCAGGCCATTACGCTAAGGCTCTTACAAACAAGAACTTACCCGAACCCGTTGTTAATTAACAAGATTTATCCGGAATTCGCTATTCCTACAGCATGCGATAAATGCCACGACACCATAGATCTCACTCATATGCTCTGGCGTTGCTCCGCGTTACGCAGCGACAAGGAAAATACTGAAGAACGGTGGGACGCAGCTCTACGCAGCCCGACATTGCAGGGACAGTTTGGGCAGTCCAACGGGCCCGCGAAGCGGCCGACAGGCTAGGTCTTTCGGTCCCAACGTGGGAGCGGCTCGGGCTAGAACACTAGCGCGACCTATTGGACCCTAATAAAGTTCTTTCATCCATCCATCCATCCATAGCAAAAAAATGGAAAAGAAGAATTAATATTACTATTACGCCAAAAATATCCCGAAAGAGCCCGTATAATTGCTACTGTATTAAAAACATCTCTCAACATAACGTATTTTTGCAGCGTGTTAGGCATAATAAGCGTAAATATTTGTGCCTCGAATGACGTTAACCAATCCTGGAAAGTTAAAGCCAGTCTGTGTCCCTTTGTGCTGCCCCTGTGCTATAGGAATGTTACCATGGGTTACCAAAAAGGTCGCACGTGTACCCTCGTGCAACAATTTGAGTATCGAGGCCCCTTGAGCTAGGTGAGAGAAGCCTGGCTTTTTTTCAGAAATATATACATAATCTAAAGATTCTACGTGCCACCCTGAGAAAATTATTCTACAAAACGACATTTATGAGAAATTTCAGCAGCAGAACAAAGCTACAAACAGAATTGCTGCACTATGGGTGACCTTAACAGTAGGAAATTAAAAATTCTTCTGTTTTTGATGCTCTAACCTTCGCAAATACCAGTGGCGTAGCCAGACATTTTTTGGCGAAGGGGCTCACATGTCAAGATACGTATATATATATATATATATATATATATATATATATATATATATATATATATATATATATATATATATATATATATATATAGGAAGGTACTTGAGATACGACGTACGTTTCAGCACAGTTTATTCCGACGTTTCGGCCGTAGGACCGGCCTTCGTCTGGGATCGGTTTATTATAATCCACTCAGAAAGTTATGTTTTCCTTGGTCTTATTGCACTCAAGTTGATCAAAATCTGTTGAAAACGGTGATACAATAAAAGTACATTTTGATATATATATATATATATATATATATATATATATATATATATATATATATAGAGAGAGAGAGAGAGAGAGAGATTTATAGTTGATTCTCAAAAATTTTATGTCTTTTTTTTAGTTTCCCGATGACACTGTTAAACTCAATGTCTGTTAAATACTATGATCTAATGTAATGCATAGTTGTTCTCTGTTATATTTCGCATTGCTCGCGCACCTCTCCTGTGAAATACGCCCGCTTACCATTGCGAGGAAAATAAGTGTCCTTTAGGTAGAGCAGCCCAGTCAAAAGAACGAAAGTCTATGCCATTCTGATAACAAAAATTCTTCGCGACTCATTCGCGAAGTCACACGTAGTTTAAGGAGCATTCTAGTCTCACGCAAACCTTACATTTCGCTTTTAATTCAACAGACATGGCGTTGATGCATAACAGGCTTCCTTACAAGAAAGCCCTCATAATTTTCTTTTCCAGAAGTTCACCTAAAAGATTAGCTCTATCAGGATCTATTACGCACCGCAATCTTCAAGCATTTTTATATGATTACTGAAAATATGTCTTATAGAGACTTCGAATAAAAAAATCTTGTGTATATTTAGGTTACCATCACTAGATCACTCCAGTTGCGTCACGTCAAGAAGCCATTTTTAACCCTTTACGGCCTGACCCGCACAAACGTGTGGGTCAATAAAGACGCTCACGAAACAGCACCTGTTTCAGTTTCGGTTTCATAGCTCTGTGCAACTGAAGTCAATGTTTACGGGAATATATCTGTTTCAGTAGTTCAATAATTTTGACACCAGAGGGCGAGTAATCTGCCACGAAAAATGCCGTCTGAGCACGTGCGCCGACAGCAGCTACCTCAGAAGTGTAAATCAACGCTCCTTCTTGTTATAAATTTTTTTTTCGGGAGTGTATGCATATGAAAGGAATATTTAGACTTAGAAAAACATTCTTCGCTAAAAAATTTACGCGTTCTTAACACACACGCTGTGTACTCACGCTTTAAAAAGTCACCCGCACATTTGTGCGGGCTGGGCTTTAGTCTTCGTCAAGTGCACGGCAGAGCGGCGCAGGTTGACTCATTCGCGCGCGGTTGCGCTTGCGCATTCTGTTTTTTTATTGCGAATAGCTCTCTTGTGATCTTATTGGCAAATTCTTTGGTTGGCTGTTTCCGGATGTTTTCTTATATCTGAGGTTAGCGACGCCAAGTGATGTGCTTGAATTGTGATCACCATTTACGCAGAAAATATTAATTTTGTGAATGTGTTGTGACAACATGCATTATATTTCACAGAATTAGATTTTACATTGCCTATCATATAGATTTGCAGTATCGCCAGTGAAATTTTAAGGATAATAAATAACATTGAGGGTTAAAATTGCTAAAATTATCCAACTTAGGGAACAATTCTTCTGTGGGCGCTGAATTTTCTTTTTTTTTTTACATGCCGAGATTTTCAAACTAGAGAATGAAGAAGACATAGAAGAGATATTGAGCCTCCTGATATCTTGCGTCAGAATTGGGTAGGGACAACGTTGAAGAATTGACAGAGATTCATATTTGTGGTTCGAGCCAACTTAGTGATGAAAACTGGAGTATGGAAGGCGAGTTTTTGAGCAGTTGCCTCCGTAATAAGTGGGTCAGGTGGCCAGTCACCCTATCCTTCCAGTTTCAGTGAAATTGATGTCTTTTGGGAGAATACACATTCGGCTGCAAAGCCTCACCTGCTTGGAAGTGGTGAGACAGCCGACGTTCTTGTTCTTGTCAAGACTCCTTTGCGGACTTTCTCACACTAATTTAATGCAACAATCTTTGAAGTTACTGCTGACAAAATGGCAGTGTGCCCTGGTTGTAGACATAGAACGACTTTGCAAGCAACAGTGCAAAAGATCAAGCAGCTTTAGGTATGGACCTGATCATGGGCTGCATGCGATATCTGAGGAACTTTGCTCGTCCCCAGGCGCCCAAGAATTGAAGGTGGGAAAAAAAAATGTGTCAGAAGATCAATCCTAAGACAACTTTACTGGAGTGTAAAAGGCGCCAGGCATAGTCAAGCGATTAGACTCAGCTATACGTACCACTGGCGATCAGTATACAGCTTGACATCTGCGCATCACTGCAGGCTGTCAAGTGTAGCTTCTTGTTCAAGGACGCGTTGTATGAAGTGCAACTTATACCTGTTCCTCACAAGTGACACACAATACTGTAAAATGTTCCATTCGCAGCGCTGACCACGCATTTTTTGCTTTGTCTTAGCCGTTATGAATGTATTCCTCGCTGCAGTGAATCGCATGAATGAAAGCCCAGCCCGCACATATGTGCGGGTCTGTTTTCTCGGGCAAAAAACTCCAATTCTTACAGTTTAACCTTTGAAAACCTAATTGCAATAGAGCAAACATCAAAAATGTTTGAGCAAGTTAGCAATTTTTCTGTTATATTTTTCTCGGGCAGGAAAGGGATAAAGCATACATTTATTACTGTAGGTCTGAAATATAAAGCAAAGTATTGCACGCAGGAAATTTAAACCTATGTTTAACTGCGCAGTTGCGTGCTCCTATTTTTCTTCACGCGTTCGGAGCTTTATCTGCATAATCGGTTTATTATAATCCACTCAGAAAGTTATGTTTTCCTTGGTCTTATGGCACGCAAGTTCATCGAAATCTGTTGAAAACTGTGATACAATCAAAGTACATTTTGAACGCGCATTTTTCTTCCGTGCTATGCATCTCATTGTGTAAAAACTGCGCCCGCCAATTGTGCCCGTTTACTATTGCAGAAACAAACATTGAAGAGTAGCGTTATGTCTTTCAGACTTGCATCTTTGACCTTTGCCATAGACAAAGTGATCAAGTTCATTTTCGGGAAGTGCGCACTGCAGCGCAAGACTACGTACTTTTCTCTATTCTCCGGATAGTTTTATCCGCCTTTCCACCAGACCTTTCTCTAAAAATACACGGTTACGCTTTCGTATTAGGTGATGCTACTGATAAGATTTATTTGCAAAAAAAAAACTAAGTAAGCATGCACAGGGATGGCGGAACCTAATGTGTGGTGCATGTGATATGATGTATTACGTTATGTAATATGATGTAATGTCATGCATTGTGACAAACTACCAGCGTGGGAAATTATGACGTGATTTTTTTTTATCGTAAACTAGTGACTGCAAAACAAGGAGTGAAGTTAGACGACACGAAGTTTTGCGAATGAGCCCTTGGTATATTTCTTGTTTCCAGAGTTTGATAGACATTCATTCAGACGCCTGATCTAAAATCCACTTTTTTCGCAAGATCTTTCACAATACTTATTCCAAAGAATTACGCTACGGAGTCACTCGAGCATGTACTATAGATAGAGACAGCGGTGGCTACATGGAATACACATTAAATATAGAACTTTGTTGGCCACCATTTGCTTGAATTTATAAAAGACTAAAAAAATAGCAATCAAGCAAAATTTGCAATGCACCAGCCGCAGTGGTGGTAGAGTAGTTGTAGTGCTCGACTGCTGACGCGAACGACGTGGATTGTATCCCGGCCGTGCCGATCGCATTTTGATGGAGGCGAAACGCTAGAGGCCAGTGTAAGTGCACGACCCTCTTTGATTTAGGTACGTATCCCAGGAGATCAAAATTTCCGGAGCCCTGATAATCATATCATGGTTATCAGGCACGGAGCCCTGACAATCATATCATGGTTATCAGGCACGGAGTGCCTGATAATCATATCATGGTTTTGGGGAACGTAAAAGTAGAAAACTTATTTGTTGTAGTATTGCAAAGCGCCAAGTGGGCTTGAAACATCATAAAAATGAAACTATTTTGGCCCGATTATACACTTATAGCAGAAGGCAGTCGCCATGCTTTCGCCAACGCACCACAGTTCGAGACACAGTCATCGTTAGGCGGTGTAAATCTTGGCAACGCCGCATGTACATTACAGTCTCCTTAGCAGCCTAGCCGACGTAGATTCGCCTCTAGGACATGAAAAAAAAATGGGGGGGGGGGGGGGGGGCTCTGTTTTAATGACGGGTTTCTGAAATGTCAGTACACCGGCGACATAAAAAGACACTATAGCAACTTTGAGGGGAAGAGCGGTTAAAAAGTAAATCAAAGGTGCATTCCCCCCCCCCCCACCTCTTTTCCTTCCTTATCCGCAGAGGGATGCATCGCCCGCTGGTCGGCGTACATTGGCAGCCCTATTTCCTAGCTACATTGTGTTCTAGAAAATTAAGTGCACTGCTCGGACGAACCATGCGTAGACATGCTTCCGAATTACGACTACAAAAACAAAGGAATTATTTTCTTTGCCTGCTTTTATGAGCAGTTACTTCAATATCTGCCGATAGCCCTCCCTCCACTCTCCATATTTCCTCCTGGCAAATGCAGAAACTACGCGTCAGTACTGATCACCAGACGTTGCCATCTCGCTGGTAATGCAAAGAACATGCTTAAAGGCCCCGGGATCGGTGCACCGCCAGTGGTAACTGGTGTATATAAATAGCTCGGCGTAGTACGCTGAAGGCCGTACGCTTTAGCGGCCGAGCCGTCTGAGGTGTGCTCCCCAGAGAGACAGTTGCGGGGTGCACTTTCCTCTTCATTTCCCAAATCAAAACCACGTTCTCAGGTGAAGCAGATGCTCGACGATGACATAATCCAACCGCCGAACAGTCCATGGGCGTCCCCCCGTCATAAATGTAAAAAAAAGGAAAAAAACTTCCCCATCTCCTGCTAAAGGGAACCATGTGTGGATGCGAAGCAGCGGGGAGATGGTTAGCTTGAGCGGGAGAAACGTCGCCGCTCTCATTTCGCGGCAGCGGCCCGGGCGCTCATCGCGGCGCTGCACAGGAGAGAGAATGAGGCGCGCTCCGTCAGTTTTATACCGCGGAACTACCGTGGTGCCCCCCAGCGGAGTATGCAGCTGTCGCACACCTGTCGCGCGCCGCTCCATATAGGATTCTTAGAGGCGACAACGGGGGGGGAACCGTAGGAGAAGATGCATGCGGTGTGGTGGTGTGGGACGCGGGAAGGAAGGACGGACTA
Organism: Rhipicephalus appendiculatus; assembly: GCA_030522465.1. NCBI lineage: Eukaryota > Metazoa > Arthropoda > Arachnida > Ixodida > Ixodidae > Rhipicephalus > Rhipicephalus appendiculatus. The sequence continues at coordinate 73,270 of JALIZH010014054.1, read as the reverse complement.
AGCCCTCTCCCAAACACATGCAAGCAAGATCGAGGAATGGAGTCAACCTGGGCGACACGCTACCTGCCTAGTCATTGCTAAGCAGCCTCTCTGTGCTCTCGGCCATGACTCTGCTGACTGTAGTGGTGGTTGACGGCCCTATATTGTACTACATTGTTCTGGTTCGCATAGTGGGTGCTTCCCTACTTCATGAAAGTGGCCGGACGCGGGACGCGGAACGCGGGACGGACGCGGGACGGACGCGGGACGGACGCGGGAGGGACGGACATAGCCCCCAGCATAAGATGCTTCGCATCTAAAAGAAGGATGGCACTCCTCGATTTTGCGTGGCTTACCGCAAACTCAACAAAGTGACGAAGAAAGACGTCCACCCTAATCCACGCATAGACAACTCACTCGATCGACTTCGGCACGCACGACTTCGACACGATATTTTTCATCAATGTATTATCGAAGCGGCTACTGGCAAATTAAGGTCGATGTACGCGACCGTAAAAAAATTACACCATCTCCCGCTTAAGGGAACCATGTGTAGATGTGAAGCAGCGGGCGCTAACGCTTACACTGGCGGCGGCGTTGACGCTGGCGCTCATCGCAGCGTTGCGCAGGAGAGAAAACTGGGGAGGCGCAAAGCACGCAGTGATGGAGCGGTGTTTCCTACTAGAACATGCCAATCGCTGCTAATGGGCAATGAGAAACAGAGGACTCCGACTGGACACAGAGACCCGCAGTCCGCTTTTAGTTAACGCGCACGCTGCGAACTTTTATTGTTCAACAATGCACAGGAGAAATCTCCCACCGGCACCACCTTGCAGGTCAAGATCGAGTGCCATATATACGGGGTGGCCATTGAACGGTTCTGCAGCGCGAGCAGTCGGTTTTTTCAACCAAGAAACTCGCTAGCAGACGCTGCCTGCGTCAGCTTCGCGAGGCGAGAGAGGGGGGAGCGTAGGAGAGGAAAGAGAGGGGGGGGACGCGCATGCGTAGTGGGAGTGTGGACGCCGCGGGCAGGAACGCCTAGAGGAGAGAGGGGGGACGCGCATGCGCAGTGGGAGTGTGGACGCCGCGGGCAGGGATGCCTAAGGAGAGAGGGGGGGAGCGTAGGAGGGGAGAGAGGAGGGGAGGCGCATGCGCAGTGAGGGTGTGGTTGCCTGCGGGGAGGGATGCCTAGAGGAGAGAGAGGGGGAGAGGAGGTTTTTTATTTTTATTATTTAAAGGGTTTGCGCATGCGCAGTAAGGGTGGTCACGCGGCACATCACCACCACCGGATTAAGTTTCGCCATAAGATGCTTCACATCGAAATCATGAGCTTGTGCTGAACCAAGGGCATAACACCGTGACCAAGGGCCACTGCCAGCGGCAGCTCCTTATCATCGGCACAGGGCTTTTTCGTGCAAAGCGTCCATTTTCAGCGCAGCCTAAAAAACACTAGGGTCTTTAGAATTGCGTACCTATGTATTTTCTAATAAAAGTACACACGACCTGACAATTACATATTAATGTTGCGCCTCAGGTATGCGTAGTATTTGCTTTTTGATCGAATATGATCACAAGTATGAACGCAAACACCAGTTCAAGATGGCTGGTGGTTCAGAAAGTGTTAAATTTTGTCCGAGAAGCTGAATCGGGTTACGGACAGACAGATAGACAGCCAGACCAAAACTTTTGCGTTGAAGTATCCCAAGAAAGACTATTGTCTTTAAAATGCACCCATCTCCACGAAGCGAATGATGACGAGTGGGCGAAGCTAGGTCCTATGGTCCATAATGTCTACGTTGAAGTCGCCGTCTAGTATAAAGGATTTTTGCTTGTAGGTGTTTCACATTGTTCTGTCAAAGTTAGGATTGTTGTTCGTGTATTGTAAACCTTCTTTTTTTTTTATTCACATACTCATATATGCTTCCACTATAGCAGCGGTTTTCTAACCACCATCACAGCGGACAGTGAACGTCGACGACAAAGCTAGGTCCTAAGTTCCATCATGTGTACGATGAAGTCGCCGACTAGTATAAAGAGTCTGTGCTTCTAGGTGTTTCATATTTGATTACGATTACTATTAGTCTATTGTTAAACTTCTTTTTCATTCTCACATCCAAGAATGTCCCCGTGATGGACACGGACGTGGACGGACAAGCCTCGACTCTAAGGTGCTTCGCCACTAATAAACAATGGCAAAGACAAAAAAAAAACGCCAGGCCTGCGCGGAACGTTCACCACAGTAACAGTGAAAGCTGGAGGAAGCGCCGCTCTAGAGCCTGTTGTAAACTGTCTTGGGGCGACTACTGCAACTACATTTGCAAGGTACCCACTATGCCATAAATCGTCAGAATTTTGCGAAAGCAGAGGAGTAGCCACTATACCACGTAGAGCCAGAGAACATCTGGTGGAGCCACGTGACTAGGCTAGGTACATCTCTCTCGGAATTTTCTAGGGACAGCGCCAAAAAGTGGTCAGGCACCATGGGCATGTTTTGGTGGCTGTTTAGTCGCTTCGCTATACCATTGCCCATCATTCTGTGGAGAAGCAAGGTACCCACTACTTGTCTGCAAAGCATGTATGCATTTTCGTAATGGTGTGGTTGAAGACATCGAAAAATTATGCGCGAGTCCTTTGCAATAAGTCGAAAGCTTGAAACCACTGACAGGTTACGCAGTTTCCATTGTCTGACGCCTAGTTGTTCTTTTACTCTTCTCTGACGCTGTTTTTCATCTGTTAACATTATTCTTTGCCTATATAACGCTTGTTTCGGGTCTTTTTGCGAAGAAATTTCAAGCATCGACGCGATTCTGTGGAGAAATACTCGACCGCTACGCAATAGGCCCGGGTTCAATGGCGCTGGACCCTGCATATTTTTTTCTCATTGTGCTCGATAGAGGTTACGCACACCGGCGACGGTGGCGGCGGACAACTGCGGCACCAATCCGGTTGTTGTGATCTCATAACAGCCTTCGTTCTAAAATTCAACTAGCCCACATATGCGTATAATATACCAGTGGTTACGCCACAATGCAAGTTGCGGCAAATTAGCAATGGCTACAATGATTATGACAGCACGCGAACGGCGAATCTCTAACAGTTCAGAAGCATCTGCAATGTTAGCCGCTGACTATAAGATAAGTTCAACAGTAAACGATAGCTGGCCAATAGATGACCGTGCAACGTTGATTAATCCCAAGAAGTCGAGCCGTCCCACAGAGTGCTGGCGACTCACCTTCCATCGCACAGCGCTGTTTTGGCGGGTAGTCAATATCTCCAGGCGACTCTCGATCATGCAGTCACTGACCAAACGGTGCGACGGACCTTACATTTGCAGCTTCAGTGTAGCCAGAATCGGCTGCCAGGTATACTAAGAAAATGATACCATTGCAGAAGACATCGACATGGTAATTTTTTTTACTTTTTTGCCCCTTCTCAACAAAGGCTCCCGGGGTGCGGCCATATTCTCTTTTGCGGTATTGTAAATATGCGTGACCCCTCAAAAAGTACACTGGCGGGACTGATTGTGCTGTTTCTATTAGGCTGTGTGTTAAAACACTACCGGGTGATGCTAACTTCTAGGTGCAGCTTCTAACCATGTTGGGCTGGACTAGCCCGCTTAGCAGAACGATGGCCACCGCTTAATAAACTTCTCATCTCCCCATAATTCCTACTTGGGAACGTAGGGCCCTCGATATGTTTCCAATCACACCCACTTCGTAATCTCCAAATACCGCCCTTAAATATATTTGCCGAACTCCTTTTAATCAGAGGTGAGAGTGGCGGCTGAATTACTCTAGTCTCCATCGCCTAAAAAGATGTTGTATACGCATGCTGCACCTGCACTTGTATACGCATCCTGTACTGCAAAGAGCGATGTCTTGGTTCCCAGCACGTGCGGCAGACGGAATTTCATCGTTTTATGTTGCAAGATGGTCGTACCGTTCAAAAACTACTCTTCGCTTACCGCGGTAAGCAGTCAAAGAAGGATATAATCCGTTCACAAAAAAATTCAGAATTCACAAAAAACTTTAGCAGGGTAAAGGGTTTCCTGAACTCTTGCTACGTTCGTCTCAGACAAAACGAATCTATTATGAGGCTTCAAAGCGGTGATCGCTTTCTAGGCAAGAGAAAACAGATAAGCTGCAAGGCACCTAAGCCGTGGACTCGGCGCGCTCCCTGCCGCTTGCGGGGCAAACAGCGAGCCCGCTGCCGGCGGGAAGCGAGGTGATTGGCGAAGAAGACTACCCCTTTTTGTTTTGTTTTGTTTTGTTTTTTTGCGGTCGAAGTTGCCGACAATCAAGGAACGACGTCAGACTGATTTGTGTTGAAAAACGGTTCTGTTTATTCTCCATGTAACCTGACCATAGCCGTGCGCACGGGGGGGGCAGAGGGAGCGGCCGCCCCCCTAGTCACCTACGAAGAAGGGGGGGGGGGGGGCGCAAAGTCTGCCCCATACATTGACTTAATAGGGAAGGGGGGCGCGTCGACGAGCCTTCACCCCCCCCCCCTCCTGAAGGGGACCCTGCGCACGCCTACGAAGGTGACCCTACTTCCCCTTGAGTTATTTATGCCGAAAATGGTAAATTCGCAAAAAATCGGGATGGAGCGGTCGAAGGATCCCTTGCTCAGAAGATGGCTGCTTTGCAAAGCATCTGCGGACGGAAAACAAGTTGCGGCGTGATAGAACTGAGGTTCTCAACGTGGCAGCAGATATTCGGGTTGAAAGCTCATGCGAACAGCAAGAAGCCTATAGGGAACTGGCTCGCAGTTCTTCGATTCAGAAGCAACTGGAATTCACTACAAAAACGCAAGTCCAACCAGGGAATGCCGCTGAGAGCAAAACTGATCTATTTATCACCGAACATTGTAAATTATGACTGCCGATCACTTTTGCCAACTCCATAACAAGTCGTTTCCTGACAGCGAAGCTGCAAGAGCGTATCAAATGCGCCGCTCCAAGTGCACTTCCGTGATTAATAAGGTTCTTGGCCCAGCCTACAAGGCGGATCTGGCACAGGACATTACGAACAGCTATTACAGCTTGATCACTGATGAGTCGGCCGACGTTAATGTCGCGAAATTCTTTGCCATTTCTATCATCTATCACAGTTGGCAGGGTCTCGTAATGAGAGCGTCTCTCTCGGAGCACACGGAGACAGTAGACACGGTCGAATCAAACCAACATCGTGTACATTTATTTAACTACTTTTACATGAACGAGCTCACTAGCCGAATCAAGTAATGACTCGTGATCAAACACTCTAAAACACAACCTTATACAATGTTCCACTACACCCAATCAACATAACAAACGCAAGGTAACGCGAAGGCGGCGTCGCCGATGGTCGACTCCCCACGAGGGGCCCACGGGAAGCGACCTGCGGCTGCCGCATCCCGTTTACAACCTGCAGGAGACGTCCATCCCGATCGCCGCCTCAACGCCAAAGAGACTCTCGAACTTTTCCCGTGCGCCCTCCCTAGCTTCGCCGCCGAGCGGCACCGCTGGCGCTACCGCGCTAACCTTAACGATGATGATGATGATAACCCGCGCAAGCTCAACGCCACCTTCCGCTCGGCGGCCGTCAACCCAAGCTGCGGCTTATCCGGAGACGCGCGCGCCATGAGGCGTAAACGACCTTGCAGGGTCCCCACAGCCCCCCCCCCCTTAGGATCCCCACAAGGTCCCCTGCTATGGGGACCTTGCAGGGTCCACATAGCATCCCCACAGTCCCCAACCTTAATTCAGAACATACCCCGCTAAAAAAAAGCTACACAATCTCTATGAAAGCCTACAGAATGCCCGTGCACCACGATACAGCTGCTGGTCGACACCGCTGCACTGGCTCGATGACTTGACCTCAGTCCCGGACCCGCAACGACAACGTGGCCGTCGGCGCCAGAAAGTGTCACTCGCGCCGACACGTCTTCTGGCTGCGAGCAGCACTCACGAGGCCGCCGGTCTGCAGGCCGGTGCGCAGGTCCCAGGCATGTCCATCTCCCGAGATGTTTCGACCGCTCTCCCGGCCAGCGGCGAAGACGACGTGCAGAGGACAGCCAGCCGCGGGTTACATCAATCCCGCTGCGTACACTCAAAACATTCTCGACAGAACGGTGCAGTAGGACAAAGGGAAGGGAGCTACGGGCTCATCGCCCACATGGTACGATGTTTAGTACGGCTAGCAAAACCATCGGCGTGACCGAGACGCCCAGTTCATATAAAACAAAGGTTGCCTTTCATAGTTCGCGCATCGCAAGATAAGAGGGAAGCAGAGTGCAACACCTCAACGCCACGATCCAACGGGTTGTGTCCCGACAGGCAGCTCCGCAGAGCCTTAGGTCGAACGATACGCTCGACAACAACTGGCATCCACCCAGCACCCAGCATAGGCGCAGAAGAGGCGGCTGCGAGGAGACATCAGCTCTGTAAGGTGGCCCTACCCGCTCGCCGCACACAGCAGCTTACCGAGCGATCGGCGCCCACCGTCCCGGACGGTGTCACGACGCCCCGGCATCGAGCCCCAATGCAAGACAACAACCACGCCCGTGGCCCCTGGCCACCCGACTCCCCAGAGTCAAAGAGATAGAAGAAGCTATTTACAGAAAACTCGGACCACCCACGAGGCTTCCGTACTCACTCGCTTCGGGCTTGCCTACAATCCACGTGCTCTAAGCCTTGCTCTCCCCAGGATGCGGACCACATGGCTCTCGTACCAACAACTCAACGACGTTCTTAAAAAAAAAACCATTTGTGAGCAGAAAAAAGAACTCCGCGTGCCGACAAGTTCAAACACACCACAGCAACCGATCTCCTCGCTCTCGAAAAAGCACGCCGCCGACGCTAGCGATGAAAATCCCTCCCTAGACCTACTCTACCCCAGCTTAAAAAAAAGAAAAAAAAACGAGTAAAAGGTTGTTCCGAACCGCGAAAACTGTCGTCCGATGCTTCAAGACCTCCACGTTGGGCAGCCAGTGTGGGGTCTCGTAATGAGAGCGCCTCTCTCGGAGCACACGGAGACAGTAGACACGGTCGAATCAAACCAACAACGTGTACATTTATTTAACTACTTTTACATGAACGAGCTCACAAGCCGAATCAAGTAATGACTCGTGATCAAACACTCTAAAACACAACCTTATACAATGTTCCACTACACTCAATCAACATAACAAACACGAGGTAACGCGAAGGTGGCGTCGCCGATGGTCGACTCCCCATGAGAGGGCCACGGGAAGCGACCCGCGGCTGCCGCATCCCGCTTACAACCTGCAGGAGACGTCCATCCCGATCGCTGCCTGAACGCCAAAGAGACTCCCGAACTTTTCCCGTGCGCCCTCCCTAGCTTCGCCGCCGAGCGGCGCCGCTGGCGCTACCGCGCTAACCTTAACGATGATGATGATAACCCGCGCGAGGACTACGCCACCTTCCGCTCGGCGGCCGTCAACCGAAGCTGCGGTTTATCCGCGAGCCGCGTGAGCCATGAGGCATAAACGACCTTACAGGGGGTAGATAGCATCCCCACAAGTTTCACTAAGTCAGCGATCGTACGACATTCTTAACTTGTGCCCCTTGGAAGTTCCACAAATAAGCCTCATCTCCGACGAGGTTCACGACAACCTCAGCGCTGAAGCCTCTAGTATTCTAGTTACACTCTTTGGAAGGCTCGTTATTTCGGCTCCCAAAGCTTACGGAAGCTTTTAAGTATGATAAAGGTTTTTATCATACGAAATTTCACTGTTTTTTTTCAATAAAATATGTCTTAACGGGAAATTTAGCGGATACGTTTTAGAATCTAGCTGAATCTGGCGGATTTTTTCTTGCTTTTTATAGAAATTGTGACGCCCAGTGATGACAACACTGATCATGACGACTGGGCGAAGCACTGGGGATCGTTATTACCGTAAAGCACCAGTGACATTGCCCACTCGCGCATGTAAATGAGTGACAACGCGTGTGTACAGAATATACGATGTGTTTTTGTCGTTGAGCCGCCGCTTCCCCTTCCCTCAACCCCGGGACAGCAGCTTGTTGTCGGCGCTGCCGTTTTGCCGCTATTTCACGAGTTCTCGCCTCCGGGCTAGCTTGCTGTCTGCGTACAGGTTGAGCCGCCGCATGCCACGCTTTCCCCATCGGAGTAGCAGCTTGTTATCGGCGTTGCCGCTTTTCGTTTCTCGGGTGAGAGCACTTTCGCGATCGTTTTCATCCATGGCAGAAAGAGAATGCGTGGTCTGCAACGCGCTTAGTCTTCATCGTCATCAGCCATAGTACAAACAGTGTGCACATAATTCCCGACAGATGTGTAGCGGGCATCTCGTTGATCAGCAGAATGACGAATGACATAGTGGCATAGTGGGTGCATCCCTACTTCATGAAAGTTACGGTGGGCATATAGTTGGTACCTTGCACGGCTTGCACGTCGAGTGCCGTGACCTTACACCGTGGCCGTGACGGACATACGGTGGGCGTATAGTGGGTACCTTGCATGAGCGGTGCCGCGCTTTGCCCCTAAAAGGTTTACTCCGACTTAAAACAACAAGTTTCAACAAAATCCCGACCACCCTGCTAGTCAACAATAGTTACTCCTCCGCGGCACGACTCAGCGTAGGAGAGCGGAGCCCGTTGATCAGCGTCTCGCTGCGTCACAAGTTAAGATGGCTATTCGTGGCACTGCGCCTCTGTTTGCAGAGAATTTCTGATTGTATTATGCGCTGCATATTCAGATACAGTGCCGCCATGGGTCGGCAATGTTCGCACCGGTATGCTTTCTACTGAGAAAAAGAAAATCCTTCAAATAATCCAGGACGATTTCTGATGCGAATAGTTCTTCTGGTCGGCGATACATGACAATACGAAAAAAAATTCGGGGTGGGGGGAAGGGCTGCAGCCCCGTAAGCTCCGCCCCCTGGCTACGCCCCTGGTAGGTACAGTACTCACGGATTGAAGCAAGACAAGTTAAGGCTAAGCAAAGCACGTACTTTTCTTTCCACAGTCTTCAGTTCGGGTCATATCGGCGTAATTTTGACTCAGATGCTTAGATTAGAGGCAACATTATCTTTAGAGATCAGATTCGTCATGGCATGGCGTGGTGTGGTTATCTTGAGAAATTGCACATACTGGTCGTTATCCTAGAAAATTATATGTCGCCTTTGAATCCGGGAGTACTGTACCTATAAAACTTAATATACTCAGTAAAACGGCAACTTGGGCGCATTGGTATCACTTCATATTTTAATGCAACAGCGCACAACAAGGCGAGCAGACTGGGAGAAGAAACGACGCACTTGTTCTGTGCGTCGCTTGTTGTGTGCGTCGTTTCTTCTCATATCAGTCTGCTCGTCTTGTTATGCGCTGTTACATTGAAATATGAATTAATGTACTCAGCCGAGGACCAGCGTTCTTTGCTTTCATTTTGTACCTGTCTTTAGGCAGATAGCTTTTATTTGGGCGCTGCCAATAGAAAAGTTCCGCGAATCCGTTGCGCGACGTAAAAGCAGTTTATTCTTTAGCTCAAGCACGTGCACGTTTCCTCCCCTAGAATCGTCGCTTCTGCTGAAGTTTTGAATTCCCAAGCTCGGGAACCTCCACGTTAGTCACTTTCCAAGGGCGGCGCCTAGTACTGAAGACTACTGGAGTTAGTTATGGCGCACACAATACACGAGGCCTCAGTTTGAAGGTCACCTTAAACAGCTAAAACCTATATATCAATTGAAAATGCAGGCCTCAAGACCCTTGACAGGAATTGCTAAGCAGTGAACAATCCGAATTCCGTCATAAGGATTCTGCCGAACGACCATATTTAAAAAATTGAGGAGCGATCCCCTATAGGAGATCGCCAGGTGGCGCCGAGGGGTGCAGACGTGTTCGCGTCGGCCCCGTTAATTATCGTGCCAAGCAGCGGTCAAGATCATGTAACCACTTTCATATTTGCTGGATTTGTGTACGAGGACACCAGGAACACGCTGATATCACTTTTCTGGACAAGCGAACCTGGTTTCTTCTAACAACGTAAGAGCTGCGCCCGAGTACGCCGGCCCGCCACGCTAAGCCTACCGGCGGAGTGGAGCGCGGAACCCCGGCAGCCAGCTCCAGGCCCTAGCAAAGCGCCTCGATGACCGAAATACCAACGGACAACGACCCTCAACAAGCCCAGGATCCCATGGACACGGCTGACTGACCAAGATACTGAAACTCAAGCTACATCTGTGGCCGATGCTGAAGAGGACTTCCTCTAACCTGACGAGGTGACACAGGGGACGTCGACCAGCGACGACGATGACGAGAAGGACTCAGGAAGAGAGGACGCTACCAGCGGCCAGAGGCAAGTTGCCTTATCGCTACGAGAGCGTCTAACGCTCACGTCCGTCCCTCCGTCCGGCGTCCATCCGGCCGTCCGTCCGTCCGTCTGTCCGCGTCTGACCGTCCTTCCGTGTCCGTCCATCCGTCCGTGTCCGTCCATCCGTCCGCGTCCGTCCGTGCCGTCCGTCCGTCCGAGCCCCGGCACGGAGCCAGGTGGCCGCCGGGGTGCGCAAACGGACGCCGGTCGCGTCGGACTCTACAGCGCTCGCGCTTTGCTTGCGTAGCGTGGCTGTGCCCAGCGTTTGCAATCATTCTAACCGACGCCGTATCAATTGGACACAGGCGTTCGCGGAACACACTTTGGAATTTACAAAAGGTCCGTTCCGTCAATTTAAGCGCTGGAACGCGGATCGCGTTTGCGCGATGCGCAAAGCGCGAGAAAATACGTCATGAGACATCGGGAAGGGCCCGAGCAAATCCATGCCGATTTGTTCAAACGGGTGTGATGGCGGAGCAACAGGCTTCAGGAAACCAGGGGGCAGTGGCGCAGCCAGGGGTGGCACACCGGGCACGTGCCCCCCCCCCCCCCGAAATTTTTTTTTCGCCATGGCATACATAGCGAAAAATGGCCATTTCAAGAAGGTGCCCTCCCCGAAATCAAGGGGTGCCCCCCCCCCCCCCCTGAAAAAAATTTCTGGCTACGCCCCTGCCAGTGGGGCACGCAGGTGGGGCTTTACGGCGCTGGTAATCGTTACACGTTTTAACGTAATGCTTGACATATTCGGTGAACTTTCGCCAGTAGTTGTGCGTACGAATCCGGGCAAGGGTACGCGCGAATCCCAAGTGGCAGGACGAAGGCTCATCGTGGCAGGCAGATAAATGGCAGCACGCAGCACTGATCGAACGACGAGCAGGTGTTCAGTCGCATAAGGTTTGAAGTTCTTTTTGTAGAGGATGTTGTTACGGAGACAGAATGACCCTGAACCCGCGAACGCCCACGGTGGACTCGAGCTGCAGCCTTAACCCTTTCCGGCCCGAGAAAAATATAATAGAAAAATTGCTAACTTGCTCAAAAATTATTGATGTTTGCTCTATTGTAATTAGGTTTTCAAAGCTTAAACTGTAAGAATTGGATTTTTTTGCCCCAGTAAACAGACCCGCACATGCGGGCTGGGCTTTTATTCATGTGATTCACTGCAGCGAGGAATACACTCATAACGGCTAAGACAAAAAAAAATGCGTGGTCAGCGCCGCGAATGCAACATTTTAGAGTATTGTGTGTCACTTGTGAGGCACAGGTATAAGTTGCACTTCATACAACGCGTCCTTGAACAAGAAGCTACACTTGACAGCCTGCAGTGATGTGCAGATGTCAAGCTGTACATTGATTGCCAGTGGTACGTATAGCTGAGTCTAATCGCTTGGCTATGCCGGGCGCCTTTTACACTCCAGTAAAGTTGTCTAAGGATTCATCTTGTGACACATTTTTCTTTCCGCTTTCAATTCTTGGGCGCCTGGTGATGAGCAAAGTTCCTCAGAGATCGGATGCAGGCCATGATCAGGACCATACCTAAAGCAGCTTGATCTTTTGCACTGTTATTTGCAAAGTTGTTCTATGTCTACAACTAGGGCACACCGCCGTTTTGTCCGCAGTAACTTCAAAGATCATTGCATTAAATTAGTGTGAGAAAGTCGGCAAAGGAGTCTTGACAACAACAAGAACGTCGGCTGTCTCACCACTTCCAAGCAGGTGAGGCTTTGCAGCCGAATGTGTCTTCTTCCAAAAGACATCAATTTCACTGAAACTGGCAGGATAGGGTGACTGGTCACCTGACCAAGTTATTACGGAGGCGAGTGCTTAAAAACTCGCCTTCCATACTCCAGTTTTCATCACTAAGTTGGCTAGAACCACGAATATAAATCTCTGTCAATTCGTCAACGTGGTCTCTACCCAATTCTGACGCAAGACATCAGGAAGCTCAATACCTCTTCTATGTCTTCTTCATTCTCTGGTTTGAAAATCTCGGCATGTGAAAAAAAAAAAGAAAATTCAGCGGCCACAGAAGCTTGTTCCCTAAGTTAGATAATTTTAGCAATTTTAACACTCAATGTTATTTATTATCCTTAGAATTTCACTGGCGATACTGCAACTCTATATGATAGGCGTTGTAAAATCTAATTCTTTGAAATATAATGCACGTTGTCACAACACATTCACAAAATTAATATTTTCTGCGTAAATGGTGATCACAATTCACGCACATCACTTCGCGTCGTTAACTTCAGATATAAGAAAACATCAGGAAACGCCAACCAAAAAAGTGCCAATAAGATGGCAAGGAAAGCTATTCGCAATAAAAAAAAATAGAATGCGCAGGCGCAACCGCGCGCGAACGAGCCAACCTGCGCCGCTCTGCCGTGCACTTGACGAAGACTAAAGCCCAGCCCGCACAAACGTGCGGGTGACTTTTTCACGCGTGAGTACACAGCGTAAGTGGTAACAACGCGTAAATTTTTTAGCGAAGCATGTTTTTCTACGTCTTAATATTCCTTTCATATGCATACACTCCCGAAAAAAAATGTATAACAACAAGGAGCGTTGATTTACACGTCTGAGGTAGCTGCTGTCGGCGCACGTGCTCAGACGGCATTTTTCGTGGAAGATTACTCGCCCTCTGGTGTTGAAATTATTGAACTAGTGAAACAGATATATTCCCGTAAACATTGACTTCAGCGGCACAGAGCTATGAAACCGAAACTGAAACAGGTGCCGTTCGGTGAGCGTCATTATTGACCCACACATTTGTGTGGGTCAGGCCGTAAAGGGTCAAGGTAATTGATAAGTTGTCCAATCTCTGAATCGTTCCGCTGTTGTCGGGCCAAGTCAGATTCACTGACAGCGTAAAGAAAACGGCTGTCGGTATCGTCATCGCTCGATGTCGTTTCAAGTGGAGCACGCGAAAGGCAGTCGGCATCAACGTGCCTGAGGCCAGGGGCGCGATATTTTGTAACCGTTCTATAGCATAGAACGGGGGAGGAGGATAGAACAAAAAGAGGAGGGAAAGACATGCGCGATTGGTCGAGGCTGTGAGGCTATTCCGACGGTCAAGACGTGCGAATAGCCACAAAATGTCGGGCTTAGAACGGAGAGGAGGTTGTTATAACGGGCTCGGGCGTCGTTCTATCGATGGTAGCGGCTACAAAACAGTCTCCGCGGACAACTCGGCTTGGATCGAAACGTAAGCGGTGGGGCCGGAGGAGTGGGTTTCTCGCGCATCTCTACCGCCACAGCTGACGCCTGTCCGCTGCTGTGTACTCGTGGGTGAGCTCGCTAGCACGTAAGGCTAACTGGGGATGCCGCTCCATAAATGAGAGTAGAAACGCCCTTTGGTTGTCGGGAAAGCGCGGACCTCTTCTCGATTGCTGCGCTATTTCGACAACGGGTAACGGTTCGAATTGTCGCGCCGTTTGAATTTTACAAGTACACTAATACTGCTAATACTAGAAGCATAGGTTTAAACAGCGTGGGGGCCAGCGCCACTGCGATACCACCTGGCGCTACGTCAAGACCTTAACAGAAGTTCATTGTCAAAGTCACCGAGCTCTTCAACTTCAAGCTGCGAAAAACAATGCCTCTGAATATTGATGTTCAGTTATAATAATTATACATTTCTTTATGCACTGCATACATTCCTGAACTCCCCAGCTCGCCTATTGGCTGTTTGCTTCCCTCCTCTTTTGTTCTATCCTCCTCCCCGTTCTATGCTAGAACGCTTACAAAATAGCGCCCCAGACTTGTAGACGATTGTTACGTCAAATTCTTGAAGGCGCAAGCTCCATCTCGCGAGGCACCCCGAAGGGTCCTTGAGATTGGCCAGCCAACAGAGCACGTGATGGTCTGTAACGACTTTGAACGGCCGGCCATACAAATACGGTCGTAACTTTGATATCGCCCAGATAACAGCTAGGCATTCGCCTTCTCCGTGGTCGAGTAGTTAACTTCCGCAAAGGAGAAAATGCGACTAGCGTAGGCAATGGGACGCTCGGAGCCGTCTTGCCACTGGACGAGCACTGCACCAAGACCGATGTTGCTTGCGTCAGTGTGCAGTTCAGTGGCGGCATCTTCATCAAAGAGTCCTACCAAGGGCTCAGTGTGGAGGCGCTGCTGAAGCTCGGAAAAAGCGTCTGGTTGCTCTGAACGCCAGACAAAAGGAATATCCTCTCTCGTCTAGCCGGTGAGGGGCCTCGGCGATGTTCGCGAAATTCTGCACAAAGCGCCTGTGGTATGCGCAGAGGCCTAAAAATCGGCGCGGATCACGTTTGTTGGAAGGGAGAGGAAATGCAGACACAGACCATTGTCTTGCCTGGGTCTGGCCGAAAGACTTCGTGACTGACAAGGCGCCCGAGAAACTTCAGCTCTTGGTAGCCGAAAGGGCATTTCTCGGGTTCTAGTGATAGGCCTGCGAAGCGAATTGCGACGAAGACGGACTAAAAGTTCCTGTAAATGTTGCTCGAATATTAGCGAAAAAACAACGACGTCGTCTAAATAGACAAGGCGCGATTTCTATTCGAGACCTGACAGCACGGTAACCATCATCCTTTGGAATGTCGCCGGAGTCGAGCACAGTCCGAACGTTATTCGACTTTAAATTCGTAGAGGCCATCGGGACTTATGAACGCTTTTTTTTCTAGATGTGAAGCATCTTATGGCGAAGCTTAATCCGGTGGTGGTGGTGGTGGTGGTGGTGTGCCGCGTGGCCTCCCTTACTGCGCATGCGCAAACCCTTTCACAAAAAATAAAAATAAAAAACCTCCTCTCCCCCCTCTCTCTGCTCTAGGCATCCCTCCCCGCGGCAACCACACCCTCACTGCGCATGCGCCTCCCCTCTTCTCTCCCCTCCTACGCTCCCCCCCTCTCTCCTCTAGGCATCCCTGCCCGCGGCGTCCACACTCCCACTGCGCATGCGCGTCCCCCCCCTCTCTCTCCTCTCCTACGCTCCCTCCCTCTCTCGCCTCGCGACGCCGACGCAGGCAGCGTCTGCTAGCGAGTTTCTTGGTTGAAAAAACCGATTGCTCGCGCTGCACAACCGTTCACTGGCCACTCCGTATATATGGCAGTGGATCTTGACCTGTAAGGTGGTGCCGGTGGGGGAGATTTCTCCTGTGCGTTGTTGAACAATAAAAATTCGCAGCGTGCGCGTTAACTAAAAGCGGACTGCGGGTCTCTGTGTCCAGTCCGGAGTCTTCTGTCTCTCATTGCCCATTAGCAGCGATTGGCATGTTCCAGTAGGAAACACCGCTCCATCACAACGTGCTTTGCGCCTCCCCAGTTTTCTCTCCTGCGCAACGCTGCGATGAGCGCCAGCGTCAACGCCGCCGCCAGTGTAAGCGTTAGCGCCCGCTGCTTCACATCTACACATGGTTCCCTTTAGCGGGAGATGGTGTAATTTTTTTACGGTCGCGTACATCGACCTTAATTTGCCAGTAGCCGCTTCGATAATACATTGATGAAAAATATCGTGTCCGAAGTCGTGCGTGCCGAAGTCGATCCAGTGAGTCGTCTATGCGTGGATTAGGGTGGACGTCTTTCTTCGTCACTTTGTTGAGTTTGCGGTAAGCCACGCAAAATCGAGGAGTGCCATCCTTCTTTTAGATGCGAAGCATCTTATGCTGGGGGCTATGTCCGTCCCTCCCGCGTCCGTCCCGCGTCCCGCGTCCGGCCACTTTCATGAAGTAGGGAAGCACCCACTATGCGAACCAGAACAATGTAGAATGTCTTCGGGCGTCGTAGAAGTCACGAGACGTAATAAGAAGATGTCGAATAATTTACTTGAACATAATCACTCGTATGCCACAGCCAGTCGTTCGAGTAGGGTCGATAACAGTCGGTCCTTTTCTTGGAGGACTTGCAGGAGGTCGCGAGCCGTGATGGTGTCTCCACCGCCAGTCGGGTTGGACTGCCACTTGTGGAGCGCATTGGCACTGTGACTTCTCCATGTCAAGCAGCACATCTCTTCCACAGTGCCTAGAAACGGCAGGCCTTGTCACAGAGTGATCGGTCAATGTAGTGATGTAGTTCACTGTATCTCTTTGAAGATCACATTCTTCTCTTTGTCTCAGTTTCAGCTTCGACTGCTGTTCGAACGGCACTAGACCTGAGAAATGGCAGTCGTTTAGGTGGTAGAAGCGAAACGTGCTACCGACTTTGCAATAGGTAACGAAGGGCAGGTTGGTGAAGGATCTGCCCACCAGTAAATCAACACTTTGGGCGTCTTCAGGTACCACTAATATAGGAACTTTCCCCGCGGCAATGCCATCGATGCTAATCTTCGCCTGGCAGTGACCAAGGCTTCTAGTCGCTGGCACGTTGTTGCTGCCAAATCCATACAGATGAGTAGGTTCCAGAACCATCTCAATGCCGCATCGTGCCGCCGCTGACGCACGCAACAAACAACCGGAACTGCCCGTGTCGATCAGGCCTACTAAAGTGAAGTCATCATTGAAGACCACTTCTTTGATCAAAACATGACGTGCCCCGGTGCAAGGGAGCGCTTCTGCGACGACATTTGACTCGTTACTTGAGAAGGCTTGGCAGTTGCGTTGGGTGTGGTCCGTTGCTTGGCAACGCTGACACTTGAGCGGTCGCTTAGGCTCCGGACAGTCACGTGCTATGTGGCCGTAGAGGTTGCAGTTGTAGCACTTGCGCTCTCCGTGTTGGTTAATGGACGGCAATAGCTGTCGTCGATCCGTTCCATGGTTCGAGTCAACGGTCTCCTCTCTTGTCATGGTAGCGGGCAGGCTGCGCTCCGAAAATGATGGTGTCATGAAGCTTTGGTTGCGCGATCCGAAAAGCTCCCGCCGTTCTCGTTCGATGCGCTCGAACTCCAAGATGTCGTGCAGTAGGTCATCGTCGTCGTCATGCGTCCTCCCCAAGAGCATGGTGCAGAGTTCGCGAGAGCGTAAACCCGTGAGAACTTGTTCTCGTGTATCGGTAAAGTCGAGGTTGACTTCTTGGCAAAGACCCACTTCTGATTATGTTGTCTTCGGGCGTCGTTGATCACACGAGACGTAATAAAAGGATGCAGAATAATTTACTAAACATAATAACTCCTATGCCACACAGGCTACACAACGCCACACAGGCGAACAGCGCGTGAGTCTCTCTACTTCAGCTTCTTCGTCTACCACTGGCCACACCTAAAACCCGCGCATTTCACTGTGGCGCTAGCGCTTTTCTAACAGTAGTACAATATAAGGCCGTCAACCACCACTACAGTCAGCAGAGTCATGGCCGAGAGCACAGAGGGGCTGCTTAGCAATGACTAGGCAGGTAGCGTGTCGCCCAGGTTGACTCCATTCCTCGATCTTGCTTGCGTGTGTTTGGGAGGGGGGCTTAGTCCGTCCTTCCTTCCCGCGTCCCACACCACCACACCGCATGCATCTTCTCCTACGGTTCCCCCCCCGTTCTCTCCTCTAAGAATCCTATACGGAGTGGCGCGCGACAGGTGTGCGACAGCTGCATACTCCGCTAGGGGGCACCACGGTAGTTCCGCGGTATAAAAATGACGGAGCGCGCCGCGATGAGCGTCCGTGTCGCTGCCGCGAAATGAGAGCGGCGACGTTTCTCCCGCTCAAGCTAACCATCTCCCCGCTGCTTCGCATCCACACATGGTTCCCTTTAGCGGGAGATGGGGAAGTTTTTTTCCCTTTTTTTTACAGGTACGACGGGGGACGCCCATGGACTGTTGGACGGTTGGATTATGTCATCGTCGAGCATCTGCTTCACCCGAGAACGTGGTTTTGATTTGGGAAATGAAGAGGAAAGTGCACCCCGCAACTGTCTCTCTGGGGAGGACACCTCAGACGGCTCGGCCGCTGAAGCGTACGGCCTTCAGCGTACTACGCCGAGCTATTTATATACACCAGTTACCGCTGGCGGTGCACCGATCCCGGGGCCTTTAAGCATGTTCTTTGCATTACCAGCGAGATGTCGCGAAGAGCTCGCTTGGGAGGTCGGCGCCCCGCTCGTTGCGATGCGCGCACTCTGCTGCCTGCACTTCGCCCTAAAGGGTGTCGTCGCCCGTGCGCGCGCGCTTCCCTCTGGAGGGAGGGGAAGGTATGCCTCGTGCTTTCACCGGAAAGCATGTGTTGAAGTTACAGAGTGCACGAAGGTCACTGCGCTCGCTGCAGCGGCCCCGTTTGCGAAAGGAGCGCGATGTTAAAACACAGCAAATAAAAAAACTGATAATTCGCGCTTCGATCTGCTTGCCGGTTCTTCGCGTGACATTCCAATTTGTTGCTATCGCATTGATTACTTCGCCCTTGCGGCGAAACTGTCACCTTCCTTTTATATCCCCAGCGGCTGTCAGTAGTAGAGCAGCAATGACGGATTCGTCGACGAAGAACACATGGTGTGCAAACACGAACGTTGAGGAAGAGTATCGCAGAAGACAAACAGCGTTCATGTTTTGTTCTCTTGTTCATGTTTGTTCACGTTTTGTATCTGTGTCTCGACACCTTACCTTCCTTATGATAAAGCCCTGCCAAATACAGCTGACCTTTATGTCCCTCTAAGTGACCAATGAACGGCTCTTGCCTGTACGGGCTTTCACACGCCATGGTTTGGCGCGCAAATGTCGCGTGAAATTCAGGAAAATGGCAGGGTGTTACAAAAAAGAAGCCTGGCATTTCAATTCAAAGGTGAATTGTTGTGCTAGATTCACCACTTCGCAGCGCCGAGGATTGCTCGAGAGAAGTTATTCGGGCTACCTCATGAAGTAGCCCTTTTCTGGCTACTATTATTGCGGAAATCCGATATTTGATTGATCTAAGGTCGCGGGTTCGATCCCGGCCGCGGCGGTCGCATTTCGATGGAGGCGAAATACTAGAGCCCCGTGTTTCGATGGAGGCGAAATACTAGAGCCCCGTGTAAGGGCCATCCAGCGGCTTGAGGAGGCTTTGGCGAAGCAACGGAGAAAAGGAGCCGACGACCGGTCTAACGGGCGCGGAGGAGTAACTGTCGCCTAGTCGGAGCACAACATCCTCGAGGTCTAGGCTCTGAGATTATCGGACTCTAATAGCCGTAATCTTAAGATAGGGAACATCCGCGCCCTGCGAGGCCGGGGACTTCCTACACGCCGGATGTATAAATAATGTTATTTCTCTCTCTAGAGCCCCGTGTACTGTGCGATGTCCGTGCAGGTTAAAGAACACCAGATTGTCAAAATTTCCGGAGCCCTCCACTACGGCGTCCCTCATAATCATATCGCGGTTTTGGGACGTAAGACCCCACATATTATTATTACCGGTATTTAATTAGTTGGCCCGGCTGAGACAGAACAGGACGTCGAGCGCATTGCTGTCGCACGTCACAAATACATGCATGTTACGGATGGCATAGGAACCAATAGACTACTCCGAGATGCGCTGTCACGCTTAAATATTGACTACGCAGGAAGAATTGGAGGCAAGGTTATCTTCGTTGCTGTAAATTCTCACACGCAGTGGATTTAGATGGTTATCTAGTCCCAGGCGAACCGCACCGCTATCAACGCCTTTCGGACAACGTTTAGCCAGTCTGGCATATCGTGCACTGTTGTGTGTGACGCCCCATTAACCCTTTCAGACGGCTCCTATGAAGAACTTTCTGTAAATGGGTCAAAACAATACAACGATATTTCAAGGCACTCAATATACTATTGCAATAAATATAATGTCATAATATGTTCATTTATGTGTGTTATAGTAACTTATTCTAATTAAGTTGTAATTAAATATCTGTTTATCCTGAAGTCATTCATGCTCTATTTTGGCATAAATAGAATGAAATCTCGGGCTAGAAATATAGTACAAATTCGTTTTTCGTTATGTCCATTTAGAGCAAAGAAAAAAGTACACTTTTAACATGGCTCGCAGGATGCGGCTCATCGAACGACTCGTCGAACGGGGTAGTGCCTTCAGAAGTGTAATCATACGCAACGGTACGCTGCGAAATGAAGTTCAATGAAGACAAATTATTGTGCAGGAGGTTCAATCTATCCGAAGCTCAATGTATCTCGCTCTCTCTTAGCCCCCTAGTTGATACAAGGAGCAAAAACAAGTCATGTACACAATTGTGTACATAGCGTCTCAAAGGGTTAATGTCGTGTAACTTCGAACAGTGCATGGATTGGCAAGGAAGTTAAAATTGCGCATCTCCGAACACTCCCGTATCATCCCCAGTGTAGGGGACCAGCAGACTTCTTCAATGGTATGTCGAAGAAGTCTTGAATACGATATCTTCCAAAAGCATTGTTTCTAAATCGACTTCATACTTCGTATGCTTCTTTAACGCGATCGCGTTAAAGAGCTCATTTATCATAAATCCTATACCGGCGTCGGCTTCGTTGGTCGTGAATGAAATATATGCGTTGTCCGTTAGCGAAAACTTCATATAGGTGCGAATAAATAAACAATGAAGATATTCGGCCCTAGTGGGAATCGAATTCAGGTCTTCTGCGCGGCAAGCAGGTGTTCGACCACAAAGCCACGACAATGCTCGAAATTCTTTTTTAAAAAGCCCTATACCGATGCAATGTCATCGAGCATCCTTCACACGAGCTCGGGAACGCTGTTTCGGGACATAATAAACGTTTATTTCATCATCATCATCACCACACATCTGATAATGTTTTAATACATTTGAACTGCGCAACGAATGAGTGGTTTAAAGGTCCACTCATTACGAAATGCTCAGCCACAATTAATCATTATTATTAGCAACAGCATCAACAAAGTGTGCAAATGCGCAGGCGCTCGTGTCGCCTTACGGACGCGTAGTGGGCACTTCGCCAATTCACAAAAGGAAGAGTTATGGACGTGGTGGTCACTTGGCAACTGTACGACTCTACTTGCGGTAGGCATTCTAAGATGGCTTGAAACGGGCAACCTTAAGCGCACGGATGTTCCTTTCCTTGCGGACATGGTTGACCGCAAGCATGGTCATGAATAAACGATGCGCGAATAAGGAATTAGAATGTGTTCGCGACTTAAAGCTCGAGAACACTGTCCTATGCCAGCAACTTATAATAATAATAATAATAATAATAATAATAATAATAATAATAATAATAATAATAATAATAATAATAATAATAATAATAATAATAATAATAATAATAATAATATCTGGGGTTTTGCGTGCCAAAATTACGATGTGATTATGAGGCATGCCGTTGGTGGGGGGGCTCCGGAAATATTTACCATCTGGTGCTCTTTAACATGCAGTGACTTCGCACAGTACACGGTCCTCCAGCATTTCGCCTCCATCGAAATACGAACGCCGCGGCCGGGACCGAACCCGCGAACTTCGGGTCTGCAGCCGAGCACCGTAACCGCTACACCACCGTGGCGGATGCAGCGCACACTACGTGGTTTCCAAAAATGGCTTGCCCCCCAAAAAGAATAGAAAAGCCGAAATCGTGCGCATATTACGCCTACTGGTGCAAACCAGAGCGAAAGAACGCGCTTTAGTTAACCCAAACATTTTCATATTTCATTTGCCCATAGCCGTACGTTCCAGTTCTAATCGCTGGTGCACGCGTATATTGCAGAATGTATGAGCATCACTGCACGCGTGACGCATGTAAGAGGATTACAAACATTCTTTCCCTACAAGTTCAACGATAACATTTAGAAGGGTTCCGATGCGTGACGGCCATTGTTGCGCGAAGCGATATCCCCGTAATACTTTTTGGCCCTTGAAAAAAGGTCACCGGAAACCTAAATCTAAATAAAAAAGAAAAGCAGCACGCCTGTCACTATGCGCGAATAACCTACACACCTGTTAGAACTCCAAAATAACATTTAAACAAACTGCGTTCAAAAACCTGCGTTTCAGTCAGACTGTGTCGGTAACATGCGCTTGTAGGGTACTCAGGGAAAGCTGCTGCTATTTCATTCATAATATTTGCAGCACGGCCACCAAGTTAGCCCGCGAGCAGCTGTTACTGTGCTCCCAGCCGGACGCGCAACGCCAGCCAAAGTTCACTAAGTCAGTCGTTGTGTTTGTCGACGCTGTGCTTTTGCGTTTTTGCTTTTTTCGCTGAGCAACAAAGGTGTTAAAGTTCACGTTACTGTTCCTATTCATTTTATCAGTTTTGCGTTCACTGCAGCAAAATATCTTGCGTCAATGAATTTATGTGAGACGAGGCGAAAACAGCGCACTTGAGGAGGACGGACTGAGGAAAGACAAAGCACAGGCGCTGACTAATAACTGAAGTTTTATTGTTCATACGGCATGAAAATATATAGCACGTATCAACAACAAAAAAGAGAAAAGAGGCACAGCAAAAGGGACAAGGCCTGATAAATGAACACTCAAAGCAGTTTACCATGAGGGACCATGATTGTGTAGCCGCCGATAGGAAGGCTAACTCCTTATCTAAAAGGGACTAAGGATGGGGTGCTGACACAGCTGTCCTGTAGGTTCACGATGTTTTGGGCTTCTACGATTTCTCGACTCATTGTATCACCAGACCTGCTTAGTACTCTCGTGCTGTTGAATTGAGGCGAGCATTCACAATCTCGGCAGTGGATGATGCCCAGATGTCCTGAAATTCGCACGTTCACATTGTACTTATGCCCTAACAATCTTTTATTACGGCATTGGCCCGTTTGGCCGACGTAAGTGCGTCCGCAAGACACGGCTCTATCTCGCAAATCCACCTTCGTTCGCGGTTACTCGCGATACCCGCTTTGCGGAGACTCTAGCCACCGAGACAAACCGAAGCGCGAGTGCCAATTGCGATCACCTCGTATGAGCCGGATTACAGAAGCTACAGTGACCAGGTTTGCCAGGTAGAAAAGGCAAAATGTAGCCAGAAAATTTGAAGAACTAGCCAAAAAGTAGCCAACTTGAGCCAATGACACTAAAAGTGGCCAAAAGTAGCCACGCAAATGTGAAAGCCACTTCCACATTTTTATTTAAATGGCTAAATGCAAAATCCTTTTAGCGAAAGGGTAAATATGTGCAGCACGAACACTTAAAAATCATAATTCCTGAGATTCTAGCATAAATTCTTGACTTCAGCAATCATTTCATGTATGATGACGTAGTGTTTACGCTGTTGAAGGATGGGCTCTTCACCCGTCTTACGTGACTTTTTTTTTTTAAATGACTGGATGTTGCGACAATAAAAAGAGTCTACGGTATGATGAGTGCGCTCAGAATGGCAGTTGCTGGCCTTGAAGCACAAGTTGTTGCTACTTTCGCAATAATTTATTCGGTGATGAAGAATCCAGAATTGCAGTCCCTACCTAAGTCTAAGAAATGATACAAGTAGTTCGGCGGATATCTTAGAAGAACTTAATCTTGGGCGAGTTGGTAGGACATTCTAAAGAAAGCACTGAACAACCAGGACACAAGAGGCCAAGGTGGCAACAAAAGCGCTCACTAACAACTGTTCTTACCTTACTTAGCGCTTGTGTTGCTGCCTTTATGCTTTTGTCCTTGTTTTTCAGTGCTCACTAGAAATATGGGATATCCGATTTCTAATGTCGGTGAGTGGGAATCGCCCTGGATGTGCAGCGCTTTCGATGCCTGTTCACTTCTTACTGTGGTTTAAATTAAACCACGTTCAGCAATGGGTGATCCGCAAAATGATGCCCTATGCAATAGTTCTCGCCGAGTCTCAGCCACGGGTCAAAAATCCTTTTTTTGTGTGTGCGCGCGCGAATCATGTTTGACTGGCAGTTTATAAACCTTTAGTTTTTTTTTTTGTATTTAGGTTGTGATCACCACCACTGACCGTTGCGCCTGCTTAGGACACTGCGCCATCCTTTTCGATAAAGTTCGTTATCCGCGTAATCAAAGTGCCAAATTGGATTTTTGGAATCGGAAGCACGCTTTCACTGCCATGTTTGGTACCATATAATAAAACACGAGCGGCTTCGACGTCAACAGATATTGATAATATTGCTTCAGTCGAGGCGAAAAGAAAGTAGCCAAAGAGGAGCCAAGTAGCCAAGACAGTTTTTTTTTTTGCCGCCACCGGCCTAAAAGAGTAGCCACGCACGTAACTTTGAAGACGTTCGGCGGCCCACGTTAGAGCTAGGGTCTCCTTTTCAATTTGCGCATAGCGCATTTCTGTTGGGGTTAACGATCTGGAAACAAACATAACTGGCCGTCTCTCTTTGTTTGGTTGTACCTGAAGCAAAACTGCCCCCCAAACCGTACGACGACGCGTCTGCAGAAAGAATGATTTGATTACGTGGATCAAACTTTGCCATATACCTATCAGAACAGATAGCATGTTTTACGCTGCCAAAAGCCATCTGCTGAGGCGTAGCCCAAATCCACTCCTTGTTCCCTTGCAGCAACTGACGTAACGGCGCGGTCTTATCTGCCAAGTCTGGAATAAACCGCGAGCAATGATTTGCAAGACCAAGAAATCTGCGCATGTCACCCACATTTTCCGGCGGCTTCATATCAGTGATCGCCCTAACTTTTGCAGGGTCCGGCCTTATACCATCTTTGCTCACTCGGCATCCCAAAAAACAAAGCTCTTTTGCACTGAACTGACACTTTTCTTGATTCAAGGTTACGCCGGCTTCTGCTAAGCGGTTTAAAACCTGGAACAGCCGCTCATCATGCTCTTTCTGAGAAGAACCAAAGACCAGTAAATCGTCCATTAGGTTTACGACTCCCGGCACTCCATCAAGGATTTCACACATTTGCCTTTGAAAATATTCTGGGGCAGAGGTTATGCCGAACGGCAGACGCTCAAAGCAGTAACGCCCAAAGGGAGTAATAAACGTTGTCAGTAGCTGACAGTCCTTGCTTAGCTTCACTTGATGGAATCCCGAGTTCGCGTGAAGTTTCGAAAACACCGCTGCTCCGCTAAGCAGCCCAAGTGTCTCATCAACAGTGGGAAGCACGAACCTCTCACGTTTCACACTCTTATTCAGCTGTGCGACATCAACACAGATTCGAACTTGCCCGGAAGGCTTCAACAGGGGCACTATGCCAGCACACCACTCGGTTGGCCCGTCCACTTTACGGATGACTCCGTTTCTTTCCATTTCCTCTAACTCGCATTTCACACCGTCCCTCAGCGGGATGGGTATACGACGAGCAGTGTGAATGGCATAGGGCACCGCGTCTGCTTTGAGACTAATACAGTATTCTCCTTTCATGGTACCCCAAACCACGGAACAGAGAAGGAAAGCGCGCTTGCACAGCTTGATGGACCGAAGCTTCGTCCGCGAATTTCACAATTCCCAAAGCCTCTATTGCTGGCAAGCCTAAAATGGCATTAGTCGCCGAGTCAATGACAAAAACATCCTGCCTAACCAAACATCGTTTCCACAGAATGTTAGCAGTGAATTTCCCCTTTTAGATCTAACACTTCGCTACCTGGCCCCTTCAATATTACGCTGGGATGCTCTAGATCTTTGGGTACCCCCGGGAAGGATGCTGGAACAATGTTTACTTCTGCTCCCGTGTCAACTTTAGCCGATACCTTCACCCCGTTAAGAGCGACTTCAACAAAGCGAACTCTTGCAACCGCGCCAGCTAAAGTCCCAACAAGGTAAGTTACACACTTTTGGTTCAATTGCTCATTCGGAGTATCATTCCGGTGCACAGGGCCCGGGCCTACCTCGGATGTCCTTGCTTTCCGCAATCGTGAAGTCCTGCTTTTGTGGGCACACAGCGGCGAAATGTCCCCGTCGTTGGCACCTGTACCAGATTGGCCCCTTTTGCAGGGCACGATGACGTCCAATGACGGGCCCTGCCACACGCCGAACACTTTTGGACGTCTCGTTGGTACTCTGAACGCCCCTGACCTTCTCGTCGACAAACTGCGTCGACCTCCATGCTGGTTGGTTGGTGGTACGGACTGCTATGAAGTTCCTGTTGTTGTTGCTGTACGGCTTCCTTCATTCTTGCTTTTGTCAGTGCAGTTTTCAGAGTCAGTGCAGCGTCCATTTGAAGGGCTTCGGACAGCTTTGTATCCCGTAGTCCGACGACGAAGCGGTCCAGGATCATCCTGTCTTTCATCACGCCATAGCCACATTTATCTGCCAACGTATGTAGCGCCGTTACATACTGGTCAACCGATTCACCTGCAGCTTGGTGGCGACGATGGAAGCACGCATTTTCGTAGACCAGATTCCGTGTGGCAATGAAGTATGCGTCGAACCGTTTTTTCACCACTTCATAGTCTTTTGACTGTTCTTCCGATAATTCGAAGGTGCGGAATACGTTGCGAGCCTGTCTCCCCATTGTATACAGCAGCGTACGTACTTGGGCCTCCTGAGTTCGCTCGTTAAGGCCGGAAGCAAATCGATAATCATCGAATTCTTGAACCCACGCCGGCCACTCTGACGCCCTGTCAAAGTTGAAGCTCGCTGGTGGCTGGCAGGAAACACAATTTTCTTCCCGCGTCATGGCTCGAAGCTCTTGTCCCGCCATACAGTCCTAGCCGAGGACGCCAACGATGGAGGTCGGCCGTCACGTCTCTGCTTACATCGTTCGTGATTTCGAAGTACTTCCGAAGGCCACTTCTGACACCATGTCGTGCTTTCCGTGACGAACGACACCGCGTTGAACACGAACGGGAAGACGCCCTCTTCTTTATTCGCTCGGTCGTATATAGACCAGATTATTTTTACTCTCGCACCCACGTTTTGAGCAAGTATACATAATCTTGACCCCAGTTGTCATCTGTCGGCGAGGCCAGCGTAGGGGCTGCGGAATGGTTACGTCACAGCTGATGGCAAGCGAACACTGGCGGCCATCATGTGATAAGAACAGGCTGAATGCTAGCGCAGTCGTCCGTTCCACGTAATCAGCAGCCCCCCCATCAAAGATGGCTGCCTCCGGCAAGCGATGAAAATTTTGGTCTATATACATGGAAGGGGAATGTGTCTATACAGCGCGCATGCGCAAGGCACTGCCCCGGCAGGGGTGGCATGACAAGAAGTTAAGATGGCACACGCACGATTATGCCACAACTTTATTTACTTCCTATGTAGTTATTGGTGGGATTTCCACGTCCTCTAGGTTAACAATCGACAAGGTTTCTACACATGACGGCGCGTTTTGTGCCAAGCGATAACAACGACGGCTTTTGACCGCTGGAAAAAGAAAAAGAAAAAAAGAGTATGAACGTGTCGATGGTGATGGAGCAAGGTTATTGGCTCAAAATTAGCGTTTCAAATTGCAGCACTCTATGCAGAACTGCGTTTCAGCCAGCCTCGATATACGCGCATCGGATGTTTGGCCAGCTGCAAATAGCTAAACGAGTAGTTTCAATTCCGATGCTCGACCTTAAACCGATGTTCTCTCCCAATCGACTGTCAGTGGCACTGCCAAACTTGACAGGCCCGCAAAAAAAAAAAAAAGATGTGAACAGCACTCCTAACGCGGCTTTACTGTTTTTTTTTTAACCCCTGAAAAAAATTTGCTTGAATTCAGCTTTTCATGCATCCGCTCAATCTTTTATATCTAGTTATTTAATTTTGTTCAATTTTTTTTTTGCGGGAGTAAACACAGGCAAAAGCAATAACCTACTGTATTTAGAAGCGCAATGGCAGCTTTACAAGCCTGATTCATCGCAGTTCTAGCACATAAATATTAAAAAATTTCAGCGCCCGTCCTCGCGTCCTCTTCCATCGTCCTGTGTCCGCGCTGTTCTTTTTTTTCTGTTCTCTTTTTTTATTTTTGTTTTTTAGTCGACTAGAACAAGCACTCCTACATAAACAAGCACCGTCTGGCATCATCCGGAGCCTCTGCCAGCTCATTCCCAAGCGAGTTGCGGGAGAAGACGATATGGTAAGTTGATATTGCGACGCTCGTATTTGGTAAAAGTGCATAAATATTCAAATTTTTTCTTTAATGCAGCGGGACGCTTCTCCTAAATTTAAGACATAAGCAGTAAGCTCATATCGCTATTGAATGCAATCGACGCCTTTGTTCTATTTTTCGAAATGTGTTAACACTTGCAGAGTCAAATGTTACGGCGATTTTAAACACCCTTTTGTATCCGCTAGAGAACTCAACGGTCAGGGAGAACTTCCTTCTACCATCACACCACCCGATGCTATGCCATCCTCAACTGTTTTAATGGTAGCCCCCTTTCAGTTACTCTGACAGGCTACGAATTATATGCCTTACACAATACAGAGAGTTGCCGTTGCCAATATGGCTACTTTACTCCATTATGGTTATTTTACGACCTAGCTCGCCGAGAAAAATTTTAGGTCGGCTTGATGGCTACTTTGTGAACTTCTGTATTAGCGCAACGAGTAGCAATTTTGCTTATTGTTTGCAGATAAAGTACACTGTTTCCAAAATTTTCTGAGGGGTCAACCGACGCGCACGCGCCTTCTCCTCCACCAGCAGGCTGGTGTGCAGTTACGGAGTGACTGGGCTGGTGTGAAGAAGTTGCGTGCTGGTTGGAAGATGCGCGACTAGCCCGCTGCTCACGCTGCCCCCGCTATCTTCTCTGACACTACGGGCTAGTTTATAATTCTGGTGCACATGTCTTGTTCTCCGGCGAACATAACAAAAACGGGGATCGCGGCCGCCCCAAAATGAAGGTGGGCTGTTTACATTAAGCCATATTTCTACGTCTGAAGCTGCACTGGTATTATGTAAACTCTGCTATTCCAAATTGGTGCGCAGCTTAGGAAAATCTTCTACGACGTTTAATATTGGTGCTGACTTGGTGACTGGCATGTTTGAAAATTACTCTATACCTGGGAAGAATATCGATTCTAGACAAACCATACTGAGGCGAACGTACTTTATTATAAATTATGAGCGTTCTTTGTAGGAATTATATGCGGCTTGAAAATGAAGCAATACGGGTAAAAAATCTGCTTTTATTTACATGCTCTTGCGTATTCAAAATAACATTATTTATTGTTCAGTAAAAAAAAAAACTTGGAGGACTCTTCAGCTTCGCCTTCAAATGTAAATCGCGATAACGTAATCGGCCTCCGTGCGCATTGCCTTCAATCATGCCGCAAAGAAAAGAACGTTTGTGCGCGCAAGAACGGCCGTTTCAAACTATCCTAGAATGACTACTAAATGTACATTTGCTAAGTGCCCACTACATTGTGATTCTGCCTTTTGCTAATACCTTTTGCTAATTCTGCCTTTTGGCGAAGTACCCAATACTCGTCCATAAAGGGCCACATGCACTTGCGCAACTGCACACTTTGTTATGGGTCGGCATCTAATAGCATTCTTGAATTCTTGAATTGTGCCACGCAGTATTACGTGCGCTAAGGAGACTCCTTCCACTACATGACATTCATATAGAGTTTTCTTCCGAAGAAGTTTCGAGCAACGATGTGGCTCTGTGTTAAAACACCTCCTTGCCACGCAGATAGCCTGGGTTCGATTCGCACGTCAAACCGACAATTTTTATTATTCATTTTATTTGCATTTTTCTTGATTTTTTGGGTCATGGACAAGATGATCATTTTTCTCTCACAACCGACGCCGACATCGACGCCGGAATTTCTGCGAAACGGGCTCTTTAACGCTGTCGCGTTACAATTCTTCTCATAGTACCCTTCTGTTAAACCTGGCTACAAGTTCTACGACAAAATTAAGTGACAATGCTACTTCGGCTACGTTAAGATCGAGTTCCGGCTCCTTTTAAAATCTTCCAAATTGCAACTCTCCATAGACTGCGATGCACTGGCTTCGTAATGTCTTCTTAATGCCCTCGGCAGAATACACCACGCCACCGTTTGCTCTGC
Organism: Rhipicephalus appendiculatus; assembly: GCA_030522465.1. Taxonomy (NCBI): domain Eukaryota; kingdom Metazoa; phylum Arthropoda; class Arachnida; order Ixodida; family Ixodidae; genus Rhipicephalus; species Rhipicephalus appendiculatus. Next base: position 43,242 of record JALIZH010014054.1, on the reverse strand, counting down.
AATTCACACCTTGGTATTCATCTCTGTTGGCGTTAATTCTAACATTTTGCGTGTGGTCACTTCTCCACGTGTCGATCCTCATTATAGACTTCGAAGCACCTACAATGCACAATGAATGTACATTTATCTTTTCAAGGATAGTGACAAGATGGCTGATCTCGACAGTGCTATTCGCCGCGTGGTTAAAGGAGATTTTCAGGGCCTATAGGTGGGAACCAGTTGGGGATACGAGCTAATGGAGAGTACCTTAGTAACCTTCGATCCGCTGACGACATTGCATTGATGAGTAACTCAAGGGAACAAAGTGCCAGTCATGATTCCTGAATTGGACGAGGAATTCAGAAAGGTAGGTCTGAAAATTTTTATTCGGAAAGCTAAAGTAATGTTCAGCAGTCTAGGTAGGGAAGAGTGGTTTGCAATACTTAGCGAGGCGCTGGAATCAGTAAACAAATACGTCAACTTAGGACGGGTGGTGACCGCGGAGCCGAAACATGGTACTGGGGTGCTATGCGAATGGCCCGAGCTTCTCGGGCACGCGAGTTTGCTCCGAGCTCGCACTGCGGCGGTCATGGCACAAACACAGAGCGGAGCGCGTGATAGCAGCATCGACAAAAACGGCTACATGAACGAGCGTGGCGTCAAAAACGCATGTGGGGCATCTGCGGCGGTAATCAAAGAAACACCGCGTGCGAACACGTCAGCGCCGCCACTCAGTCCACATTTCAACAGTGCAGCGACGTCAGCGTGATTGTCACGCTATCTTTTTGCCAACTCAGCATTGCGCCTCCCACGGGCGTGTTCGTGGGCGTTCTTCCACTTTCGGGCATGTTCTTTCGTTCCACCTGCAGCATGGAAATTTCCACTCTCGAAGACAACAAGGGTACACACGCTGCACTCTCGTGCAGCTCGTTTCGCTTCTATCAAATATTGCGGATAAATATATGGACAGGTTGTCACCAGGGGCGCTCGCATCATGGCGGCAACGCGGCTGTGAGTGGTACGTCGTGAGCGCGGTGAAATTGAATGCGAGACATCGCAGCCACGTGATAATATAACTTTTATTTCTTCGTGCGTGTGTGCACAGTCTGCGCGATAAAGCTGATAGATGAATCATGCCGCTCGCTGGCGTTGCGGCGTGAGCACTGCTCCTTGGCAAGCCCAAACGCGGTGGGTGGACGCGATCTTCGCCGCGGGCGTCTGTCAATCAAACTGATTGACGCGTGAACTCGGGTACAAACTCGTTGATTCTGAGAAGGCCCCAGTTCAACTCGTGACTGTCATGGTGCCCGTATGACTGTCAAAGGTTTCATGCGGTGGACGCTAAGCAGCAGCTTAGCGTCCACCGCATGAATTTGGTCAGCCTTTACTACTTGTGCAAGGCTGGAGCCATAGATGAGTTTGTGATGACCTAGCTTCTCCCAGCGTTTTAAGTCGGTCGTCTACTCAGTCTGCTCGGTATACGCTTCGAAGTAAAGAACGCATCAGCTCGGTCTTAATTTTGATTATACTAATTAGGCAGGACTTATTAACATAATATTGAACAGTTTTGTCTTAATTAGTAAGGTTTTAATTAAAACGACAATAATTACCTCGGGTGCAATTAGCATGATCTTGATTAGTCCACAGCTAATTAACATAAGCCTAATTCGCATGATCTTCATTAGCATCATGTTATTGAGGTCTAATTAGGATGACTTTACTTAGCGTGCTTATAATTAACGTCGCGTTAATTAGCCTGGTATTAGTTAGCACGGTCATAGCTTTACATGGCTTCATTAGCATGGTCTTAGTAGGGTATGGCTTCATTAGCTCGGTCTTAGCATGCCTTGGCTTAATTAGCTTGGTCATAGCATCTCTTGACTTAATTAGCTAGGTGCACCGCCCAGCCACTTAGCTAATCAGCCGGGCGCACGTCCTCGGGCAGCGAGCACACCATGAAGGGATGAAGAGGGCGCGCGCCAGTCGAGCAACGCGCAAGAATGTGCAGGCTGACCATGATGATTGTACACGTGGCCTCGGGTTTAGCTACGGTCGCGATATTGTAAGGTGCTCGGCCGGAACTAATCTCAGAGGCCACCGCGCTAATTATTCTAAAGGATACTTAGTACAGACATTAAAAGCTTCAAAACGAATTTAAACAGCCCCTGCCTTTAAAAAATATCATCAGTAAACCTTTCTGGCACTTTTATTGCATGGGTGCACTTCTGCACTCAGTGGAACGACAAACAAATGAAAGGAGATGCCTCTGGTTTGAAAACACCGCCCAATTTTGTCGACCGTCCTTGACGTGACGCCGCGTTCCATCGTAACCAGTGGAACGCAGCGCGCGCTGAAGGGTGGATCTGACCTTTTCATACTGTTGGCTCGTTCAAAAGGGGGGTGTCGCCAGAGCTCGGAAAGATCCCGAGTTTCGCCAAGCCCGGGCCATCCTGCATAGCGCCCCTGAAGTAACAATAATAGGAATGGGGTGAAGCGCATTTGGCAGGATTTTTCAAACACCTGCCAAAGCTTTCCACTATCTGTCAAGAGAAAGCTGCATCTTCAAGTACATACGGACGGAGCACATACTTGGAGAGCCTTACGTAGCGTGTTGAACTTAAATTGAGGGCGACGCAGCGAGCCATGCAAAAGAAGATGATAAGTGTAACCTTAACGGACAAGAAGAGAGCAGAGTGGGTCAGGGAACAAAAGGGTGTTATAAACATCTTAGTCGAAATCAAGAAGATGAAATGGGCATGGTCAGGGCATGTAGCGCCAAGGCATGATAACTGCTGGTTACTTAGAGTAACAGACTGGATTCCAAAAGAAGGCAAGCGTGCGAGGGGGAGGCCGCAGTGTAGATGGGCAGATGAGACTTTGTGAAGATAACGTGGCCGATCAGGTTAATTGGTGAAATTTGGGAGAGGCCTTTGTGATGCAGTGGGCGCAGTCAGGGTGATGATGATGATGATGATGACGACGACGATGGCGGTGGTAAGCTAGGCGAGCCCACTTCGGTACTATGTGCCATATGAATTTTTATCCACTTTATCTATTCCCCATTCACCATAGTTGAAGAGCATAAAATATTTTGACATGAAAAATAGATTTCATTCTGTTAATAATGCATGACTCATGTTATGTGAATCATGTTAAGCATGACCTCTTATGCCTGACTAGTCAACTGTGGTGAATTTATGTAGCGTAGATACTCTTTACATTCCTTAAACAATGGAATAAACTGAAAGATTTTCTTTCAGTTTCAGACCTATTTACCACACTCGGTTACAACCCAAGAAAACAAGATCACCTTTGCCCACAGATATCGTTGCCACCCCCCACCGAGAATGCGCATAACCGCTCCACCCAATAGCGCTTACTTATTTTCATGACGTCAAGCAATTCTTAAATGTTTCAGATACTTAACCTTCCCATACATGCACACGCTTCTCTCGCCAGTTTCAGATCGGAAACTTGAAGGTCCTGGTAAATTTTTTTCAGGGAGCCTCTGTCATCACTGCTCATCCAAACGTAATGTTTTAGGGAGTAACCACGATCCTTTAAATCTTAATATGCATAGTACAATGTGTGTCTAATAAGTTTCAAGACTGGCAACCGTGAAAGGTAACCAATGGAACCACCAAGCGGTTATTGTCTGTAGCCTTTACTGGCTAGTGTGCTGTGCATTGTGTCAACGATTCACAATGTTGTGGTGTGAATTTTGGGACTTAACGTGATTTCAGCGAAAAGGGTTTCGTTTGTTCGTCATGGATAGCTAAGTGGAGCAGAGAGTAGCCATCAGATTTCGTAAAACTTGGCAAAACAGCCACGAAAACCACGGACATGTTTGAAACTGCTTACAACACTGACGCTCTTTCTCGAGCGAACATTTTTACGTGGCATCGATGGTTTCCTGGGGGTCGAGAGGCGTTCACGGACGACCTTACACATGTCCGTCCGGTAACCGTTGGAACTGTTGAAAATGTGGAAAAAGTGCGAGAAAAGCTGTCTGGAAGCCACTTTCAGTCCCTCAGGATGATAGCGCAGGACCTAAATATCAGCAAGGATACTGTCAGGATGATGGTGAAACAAGATCTAGAAAAGAGGAAGATTTGATCCAAATTTGTTCACCACAGTCTTACAAATGAGCAAGAAGATAGGGTATCTTGGTGTCAGGTGTGGGTTCAACTGACAGAAAATGACCCAGAATGGTTCAAAAAATTATAACGCGGGATGAATCACTCTTCCATGCGTACGATACTCCTATAAAGAGACAATCAGCGGCATGCGTGAAGAAGAATTTCGCACGACCCAATAATCTTCGCATCCAGAAGTCGCGTGTGAGGACAATGCTTCGGGTGTTTTTTTTTACTTGCAAGGTGTTGTACATGAAGAAATAATTCCAGAAGGACGAACTGTGAATGCTACAATGTGCAGAGACATTTTATCATGCTTACTGCCGAGAATGCACCGGGTCCCGTCGGCAATGGTTCATTCGCGTGACTGGGTCTTGTTGCACGACACTTGATTGTGCCACAGAGCACTTGACGTGCAGACGTTTTTTGTCAAATGAACAGGTGACCTGTTTCAAGCATCCACCCTGTTCTCCTGAGCTGACCACAGCGGACTATTTTCTTTTTTTTCAAAAGTCAAAGTGACGTTGAAAGCAAAACATGTGGACTCAATTTCGGACATCCACAGGGCTGTGGTGAAGGAACTCAACACTGTCGGTAAATCGCGCGGCTGTACAGACTCTGGATTCCATACAGGAATCCAGAAGTTCTACAGTGGGGCGATTGCTTGCATACATTAATGAGGGTCACATATTGAAGATTAATAGCCAATCAGGGCAAATCTTTCTGGTCTCAAATCCTGCGTCTTCACCACGCTGCTTCCAATAATGTGTGTGCTCGTCAGCGTATGATGATCCGGAGTAACGATCTCAACAGCATTACCTGCCAGCATGCCGTGAAAAAGTTGTGCGCGACTTACTTCAGAGGCGTTTCAACGCCACTGGTGTAACGGTCGTTTACAAAATCTTCCAGGTAGGACTCCGCATGCACTTTACGTCTCTCCACGCTTCTCCGCGATGCACTAAACTTTGGCCTCACACACCCAGAGACTGCGCTGTTCTTTGGGAATTTTATCATAAAATAACATAGCAACTGTTTACAATGCTACTCTAGATTGGTGGCGACATGGGTGAGACACGCCTGCCCGGCCGCCTGGCTGAGGACGAGTAGCGCAGAGTGTCGACAGCGTGTGCGCGTGTGAGGTGGGTGGGTGGGGAAAGAAGGCGAGAGAGGAACATTCAGCGGACGCGAATAGGAGTTTAGGGCATTGCGGACGTATTTCACTTTTAAGACGATCGAGCATTTGAGTTGAATAATCGATCGCTTCTTGTTTTATGGGAAGCTAGGAAGGCCTCTCTGGTACACAACGTTTTTTCCTGTTGTGCGTTCTTACGAGCCAGCATTACGCAAACCTGTGTCTTCACGTGCCTCCTCGTCGCCACTCAGACCGGCATCGATTTGAAAATCACCGTTTTGCAGAAGATCGAAGCGAAAATCGCAGCGATTCCCCATTCCTCAGTGTTTTTTCATTACTTGTAGACGCTAATGACGGCGGCGGCGACGATGGTGGTGACGAAGACATGGCCACAAGTGCGCTCCTAGCACCTGAAATGTCAGTTGAAATTTCACCGTTTTGCGTGGCCACGTGTTCACATGGGGCCCTTTCAGGACGTGACCGCGAGAGGTGACCACGCGGTTGCGTTGCCAGCGCTGCAAATTGGCGGGCTTGACAACCGTTTTGAATCGCACTCGACACTGGTCATACTAATCAATATTATAGATATTGAATCATCCCTTCGTTGCGTTATTAGTAGCGAATTCTTACTAGGGGGTCTATAACTACACCTGAACGCAGCAAAGGCGACATGCGTAAAGCTGACATCACTGTTACTTTAAAAGAATTCCAAAACCGGTCCTATGGTATAAGGGAAATGTTATGATAACACTGACAAAAGCTTTCGTCATCAGTAGTAGTTTATACTGCTGGTGACTTTTATACTAGTTTATGAGGACTTTTATATTAGATTTATATAGTAGTTTAAGTTTAGTTCCTCTACTACTCATGATAATTTTTATTCCGTACCTCACACTGCGAGCGGCAGAGAGAGAAACGATTGAAACAATCATTATATGAGTTTTCAAACAGGCGAACACATTTCCCATAAATACCTCTACTATGAAATTACTCGAATGAAAGCTTATAGAAGAGCTTATAGAAGCTCAGAAAATCACACAATATGAAAGGCTGACATTGAGTAAAACAAGCTGATATGTAGTAAAGGAACTGAACATAAACTACACAAGTCAATCTGGCTCCAAATGGGATATCCTTTTTGAGATAAAGAAATGCTTGGTAATCTCACCGATACCAAAAAACATGCATCCCGAATAGAGAAAATAGAGGAGAATTTAAATGATTTTCCCAGAAACCTCCTACGTAGACGCGGCCAAATACAAAGGAAATGACAACATGACTACAGCAGTAGCGGACTCCAATAAGGTCAGCGGTTGGGGGAGTACAAGCTTCGCAGAATAGTTTGCTTAAAACTATTTGCGGGCTAGTTAATTGGTAAGTCATTACGGCATATGGCACCGCACACCAGGTAAAACATGATCACGCATACAGAGGGACGACACAAGCGCTGAACTTCAACTGGTTTTTATTACGGGACAGAATCGCTTAAATAGAAACGCATGCGTTGTGTTCACATGACGTGAGCCAGCAAAGCGCATGATTGTCCGTAATAACGGAGAAGTGTCTTCCATATCGGTGTGGTCGGAATTTCGCAATCGCACAGACGAGAGCTAAGCACTCAGAATCAGAATCAGAATCAATTTATTTCAGCATCAAAGACAGTCAGTGACGCTTGGTGTGTACAGACAAAAAGCCATATATCAGGCTTGACAGGGTCTGCACCCCCGAGCTTGGCAAACGTGGCACAAAAAGGTACAGATAGTTCGCGTTCTGTGATCGAATAATTTTGCTCCGATGGCGACAAAAGGCGGCTTGCGGACCCGAAGACGCGGTGCATGCCTTGTTGCTGTTGCGCAAGCACTGCGCCTATGCCGTGGCCACTGGCATCGGTACGAAGCTCCGTGGTGGCATAGGGGACGAAGTGTGCCAGAACTGGTGGATTGGTGAGGATGGCAACGAACGACGAGAAGGCATTCGCTTGCTGTTGGCCCCAGGTGAATGCGACATCCTTTTTGAGTAGGCAGGTCAGAGGACGGGTTACATCGGCGAAGTTGTCGACAAAACAACGGTAGTAGGAGTACAGTCCCAGGAAACTTCGTACGTCCTTGGCCGAGCGGGGTGTGGGGAAGTTGCGAACTGCTCAGACTTTCCCAGGGTCTGGTTGTACGCCCGCAGCGTCAACAAGATGGCCGAGTACGCGGATTTGAGTGCGCAGGATTTTGAGAAGGGATAGCATCCGCCATGATGCTATCCCTTCTCAAGTGCTATCGATAGCGCTGCATCGCTACCGCTGTCTCTTTAGCGTTGCGCCTCCAGTGCCATCTTCGTTACTTTTTTTTCAAACTCTTACTCATAAACTCTTTAATAAAAAAAAGGCTAACAGACCGATTTTAACTACTATGTTACAATCTGGTAGTAAACGTTGCTGCGTGTGGAAACGGGGATACAAGGAGATAAAGAGCTAGAGCATCATGGTGACGAAATGAATATGAATAAATCATTCCCAGGATTTGGGGACATGAATACCTAGCGCCATCTGTAGATCTGTAACGGCGTCCTGCCATAACTCAATGAGAAGTAGGCGAAGAAATCCTATCTGATGAAAAAAGCTAGTTATCAAAAACAACTCCCGGTTATATAGAGCAGAGACCCACTGGAGTATTCTGGTAAAATTCTATCGTACTACAAAGCGTGTGGCGTCCCGGTACAACTGAACACCGCCCATTGGAAACACACGGGGCCCCATTGTAAAATATTAAACACTCTGGCAAGCAACGCCGTTTGTAGTGCGACACTGAAATTTCAACAGAATGTTCCAGTGGGTCACTGCTGTAAATAACCAGGAGTCATTTTTTTGTAACTTGCTTTTTTCGTGAGATATGACTTTTTTGGCCTTCAGTTACGGCAGGCAAACGCTGTCGCCGACGAGGGATGGCGCTACGACCAAATGTCCCTAAATCCTGGTCATGTCCCTAAATCGTGGTCATGTTCCTTAATCCTCGAAATGCAAATGTCCCTAAATCCTGGAAGAGATGGAACATCGTTCATTTTATTGTTTTGCCCAGTTCACTATCTCTCAAGAAACACAATGTTCTATGATCTAATAATGCGAAACGTCATGTTGAACTGTCGCTATAGGCAACGCAGCCCACTTTAGGTATCCTTGTGATCCTTTTATTTAAATATTATGCGTTTTTTGAGTACTCACAAAAAAACTTATTCTCTCCTGCATGCTTCGCTTTCAGACAACTTCGGAAGCCAGCATGCAAGGCGGGAAGCCTACCTTCATGCAGGAAGTTGAAGGTGACCTCTACAACATTCACTTCGATCCGGACATGATCCGCGAAGCTCTCGCTTTCAAGCCCAGTCCTGGTGACGTCATTCAAATGAGCTATGCATCCTCAGGCACGCGCTGGATGCAGCAGATTATACAGCTCATCGTTTACAAGGGAAACAGTGCCACATCATTTGATGAGTTCTGGGAGAGGTGTGCCATGTTGGAGTATTGCGCGAAAACAAATGGATGCATTTAAGTCATCACCGCGCCTGATTATGACGCACATCAGGCCAGGAAAGCACGTTACAATCCCGCAAGCCAAATACATCTATGTGGCTCGGAACCCGTGGGACGTTTGCTGTTCTTCGTTCTGTATCGCCATGAAGCTTACTGGAGTGTTCTCACCGGATGCCCTTTGATGATTACGTGTCAATGTTTCTCGATGGGCGTGTGTCGGTCGGCCCTTACATTTGAACACGTGAATGCTGCTTACTTGAGACGTCACGATCCAAATTTTTTCTTCGTCACTTACGAAGAGATGAAAGCGGACTGTGGCGGTGTCGTGCTACGGCTGGCAAACTTTTTGGGTGATGACTACGGCGAATCCCTTCGCAACAATCCGAAACTGTTAAGCGACGTAGTCAGCAAGTGCAGCGCCCCCTACATCAGTACCTTACTCAGAATTCCGAAAGAAAAGTTTATTCAGATGGCATTCAAGAATCCGAACATCTCTCGCGAGGCCGCATTGAGAAGGACTGAAGGCCTGGAAGAGACCGTCACTGCTGTTAGGAAGGCGAAGGCTGGAAATTGGAGAGACGCATTCAGTAAGGCAGCCCTTAGAATGACGATAGAGAAGATAAACGCAAATCCACGTGCTGAATTCGTGAAGGAGCTGTGGAAGGATATATATGACGAAGTCATCTGCTCTCTTGAGTAGCCACCGATTTAAGATCAAGCTTTTACCGTCGTGAGGGGACGCCTAGATCGGTTTCTGTGTACAGTGGCTACAAGGCCTGCTCGTCAATACACATGTACACATCCGCCATGTAGCATGTAGAGCGTACTGAAAGCATAAAGCTGCCGCAACGAGCTGGTTTGACGTCTCTCTTAGAGCGTAGATTAAAATCTATAAAATGATGACAGCTAGCAAATCGGGGGGCAATAAATCATTGTTTTCAGAAAAGTATGTGCTGGTGTAACATTTTTGTGCAGGTGCCACAGCGGCAACTGACACCCATTACTTACTCTAATTTCTCTTGAGGGTTCGCTCAAGATGCGCTTGTGCCGAAAGGTGCGCATGAACGGCCTGGTTCCTTATATTGCCCTTATTCTATATATAGCGTCTTTTTGTAGCCTTTGTGTCCCACTCTGGCCTAAGACGACAGAGAAAATGCAGAATACAAACACAAACAATTCAAATTTCGAAAAGGCTTTACTTGCTTTACTTCGCTCTGCTTGCAAAACAGGCTCTTCAAAGCAAACCTTTGGTACACACATAGCGCGTTATCATACAAAACATCTCTGAGCACCGGAGTGCATGATTTGCGGTATGGCATGGCCTAGTATTCAAACCCGGGTCTGCTGTACCCCTTCTTAATACTTTTTATCCCATAGCCAATCCAGTTGCGCAGGTAAATATTTTTTGCGAATATGTAATAAAAGTACATGAAAGGAGGTGAAAAGCGAAAACCTGGAAAATTTAGTTTCAGTTCTAGCACAAAAGGAATGTCCACATATGGGGGGTGCTGGGATCACCAAGTTTCACTAGGTTCATCATCCTTCTTCATTCTGCATGGGAACTTTCTCTGCCAACAACTGTGTTTCAACGCATCGATCATTATCATCATCACTACCTACCATAATCAAGCCATCATGAGTTCAACGCGTTCACCATTAATACCATCATCATCATCATCATCATCATTCACGTGGCCGCTTGATAACTGCTCTGATTCAACACCCTCATGACCATCGTTTATTATCGCCATCATAAACGCCTTAATCCCCATGTTGAATACTTTCATAATCACCATCATTATCCCCATTCAAGTCCCATGTGCTTGCCCACAGCTCTACTTCAACGTGTACGTCATCACCTTTATCCTCGTTGATCATTACCAATGCGTTCATGGTTACGTTGAAACTGAATGCTTTCGTCATCAGCAGTCGCATTGTTCAAGTGGCATTTGCCTGTTGATGGCTCTGTTTCAACGCGCAAATCATCGGTGCTCTCCCAATCAGGACCATTCGCTCCCGATTGTCAACTCGAAAATTATGGCATGTATGTCTTCCTCACTTAATCCTAGTCCCGAAGGAAGCTTAACTTCTGCGAGCAATATTTAGCTTTATTACAAATATTGTTTTGTGCAGCGCCGCACGGCATCGATGCATGTCCTACTACTATTCGACGTTTTATCAGCTTCTTCCACAAACACTGGATGCCTAGCGTCCACGAAAGTGGACGCCGCAGCAAAAGTTCAACTTACAAATCTTTAGTTGTTCTCAGTGCAACAAAACTAACACAAAAACAAGATAAATCATTCCTTTTCTCGAATAACGCCAAATAATTGAAAACCTCCTACGAATTTAGAGTGAACTTATAAAAAGATATAGGCATACACCTTTACAGGTGACTTGAGTAGAGCGCCATTGTTCTGTGCGCACGCACCGCTGATTGTTTGTTCACAGTAGTGGACACATGTAGATGTTTTCGTGAAATGCTCAGGTAAAACCAACATTTCAAATCGATTTATGAAAGAAATGCGATGGCTAGCCTGATCCTACTACAGTGATATATTAAATGCGAAGCATTTCTTAGCGAACTTCGGCGAGTTTGAGCGTATCTGACTATCTATCTATCTATCTAGCCGCCTACGACTTTGTGCTCTCCTGGCCGTATCGTTAATGGGATTTATACCAAATTTGGTATGGCATAACATGACCGTATGACGAACATAAATGGCTGGTCATATCATGAAAATCATGACTAAATTGTCATGAAAAGTATGATTTACATGCCACGCTCATGGGGCGTTCGCGGCCGTTTCGTTAGCTTGATATACACCAAATTTGGGATTGAGTGACGTGACTGTATGACGAACATAAATGGCAGATGGTAATATGCAAATAAGGACGTGCATGTCATGAACAACATGATTTGATTTACATGCCACGCTCATGGCGAGCTCGCGGCCGTTTCGTTAGCTTGAGATACACCAAATTTGGTATTGAGTGACATGACTGTATGAGGAACATAAATGACAAGTGGCAATATGGAAATCATGACATGCCATGAGCGACATGACTTGCATGCCACGCTCATGGCGCACTCGCGGCCGTTTCGTTAGCTTGAGATACACCAAATTTGGTATTGAGTGACATGACTGTATGACGAACATAAATGACAAGTGGTAATATGGAAATCATGACTTGTCATGAGGGACATGACTTGCATGCCACGCTCATGGCGTGCTCGCAGCCGTTTCGTTAGCTTGAGATACACCAAATTTGGTATTGAGCATAGGTCGGCACTTTAAGGGAGTACTCACTCAAACTCACTCACCACAATTTTTTCAGCCTTCGCACTCACTCACGTTCACACGTCCACTCACACTCATGAGTACTCACTCACGTTCACACTCACCTCCACTCACACTCATGAGTACTTACTCACGTTCACACTCACGTCCACTCACACTCATGAGTACTCACTCATACTCAACTCACCACGTTCAAATGAGTGTAAGTGAGTGTGAGTTGAGTGCACTCATGAGTGAGTGTGCCGAGCTCCATAGGTCGGCACTTTAAGGGAGTACTCACTCAAACTCACTCACCACAATTTTTTCAGCCTTCGCACTCACTCACGTTCACACTCACGTCCACTCACACTCATGAGTACTCACTCACGTTCACACTCACGTCCACTCACACTCATGAGTACTCACTCACGTTCACACTCACGTCCACTCACACTCATGAGTACTCACTCACGTTCACACTCACGTCCACTCACACGCATGAGTACTCACTCATACTCAACTCACCACGTTCAAATGAGTGTGAGTGAGTGTGAGCTGAGTGCACTCATGAGTGAGTGTGCCGAGCTATGGTATTGAGTGACATGACTGTATGAGGAACATAAATGACAAGTGGCAATATGGAAATCATGACATGTCATGAGCGACATGACTTGCATGCCACGCTCATGGCGCGCTCGCGGCCATTTCGTTAGCTTGATATTCACCAAATTTGGGATTGAGTGACGTCACTGTATGACGAACATAAATGACAAGTGGCAATATGGAAATCATGACATGTCATGAGGCACATGACTTGCATGCCACGCTCATGGCGTGCTCGCGGCCGTTTCGTTAGCTTGAGATACACCGAATTTGGTATTGAGTGACATGACTGTATGAGGAACATAAATGACAAGTGGCAGTATGGAAATCATGACGTGTCATGAGCGACATGACTTGCATGCCACGCTCATGGCGCGCTCGCGGCCATTTCGTTAGCTTGATATACACCAAATTTCGGATTGAGTGACGTCACTGTATGACGAACATAAATGACAAGTAGCAATATGGAAATCATGACATGCCATGAGGGACATGACTTGCATGCCACGCTCATGGCGTGCTCGCGGCCGTTTCGTTAGCTTCATATACACCAAACTTGGTATTGAGTCACGTGACTGTATGACGAACATAAATGACAAGTGGTAATATGGAAATCATGACTTGTCATGTGCGTCATGACTTGCATGCCACGCTCATGGCGTGCTCGCGGCCGTTTCGTTAGCTTGAGATACACCAAATTTGGTATTGAGTGACATGACTGTATCACGAACATAAATGACAGGTCCTAACATGTAAAAGATGACATGCAAATTATGTAAAGCATGATTTGCTCCTTCCTGGCTGCTTCGCATTACATCGATTCCCACAGTGCGTGGGATCTGCCGGCTTTTTTTGTCCACATATGTGGACGCTGGGATACAAAGCGTTAAAGTGCTCAGCTGCGCTGGTCCCAGCTTCGGAGCCGACTACGTCCACCAAAATTCTCAAGTCTTTCGTCAAAGTCACACTCTGCAGCTCATTCAACGGGTGGCCCTCTTGCAAAGCCCAGGCGTGTTTCGCGAAGCTGTCGACGACTTCCCAGTTTTTCTTGAGCCACAACCGAATATCGATGCGGTTGAAGAACTCCCCAAGGAAAAGATAGTGGGCGTCTCTAATGGTCGCCGTGTAGGCCTCATCCTGGGGCACGGTGTTTCCTGGTGAATGAGCCCATCGAAGGCGGTCGTCTTCTTGGCGGCTGTGTAATCGGGAACCATTTCATTCATCCAGGAGTGCGGCACAGGCAGATGGTCCTTCAAATTGATGGCTACCTGGACAGTTACGGTGGAGTGACACTCAGTAGGGGGAGTGTCCAAAGCACGCACGAATACGTGATGGGAGCGAGGGCCTTTCGCGGTAAACTGCGGCACTGCCGTGCCGCGGCACACTTAGTAAGGATAGTAAATTTAGGCAAAGCACTGAGTAAGGATAGAAAATTTAGGCAAAAGGTGAACTTTCCTCTCCAATACGTGCATACTGCACTTACGAAACTGATGGTCGCCCACTCAGCCAAAAGTATTGGAATAAACTGATCTATAACAACGGCTAGACTTTCCCCTAGTGACATCCGGCGGAACTAACGACATATCGACGGACTCCCGCGGTTGGTGCGACACTCTTTCCATTAATGTCTGCATTGAAGTTGGCCGCACCATTGCGTGCACGAGGACCACCTTATTAGTAAGGGACAGGGCGGATGCGAATGTGCGACTTCAGCGCTATAGGGCTACACAACGGAAGCTTTCTTTTCCGTTACAGAGGAAGAAGCCGGGCTTCAAGACTGGAATGTCTGAAGAAGGCCTCAGATCCCCTACAAATTCTGACATCAAACTCACAGGATTCCTCATGCATTCGCCAAAGACGACTCAAGGCGAAAGTTATCTGCTTCCTTTTGTTCTCTGTCGATGTATTAATCCTTCTTAGGCGAACTTGTGCTCAGCAAAAAAATTCACCGACAATTACGATGGCGAATTCTAAGCGCAGCTTCGTGTTGGGCCAACGCCAACTGCGTTTGATGTTTTGGCTATCAGCAGTTGAAGCAGTGCAACATTCGTCACATCTTGCCACAGAAAATGCCAGCGTTCGAGTGCTGCGCACACCACTCTGTGCATTGCAGGCGTCGCGAACCAACCGAAACGCCGACCACGTAGTAACGACAAGCGAAGCAAGCCGCAGTGTACGTGCCAGCCCTGCGTGCGCACGAGCTCCCGCCGAGGGGCCAGCGCGCGAGACGGAGTAAGAAAGCGGGGTTAGAGGTCAGTGGCTCGTGATACTTGACAGACTCCTCGTTCGATATCTTTCGTCCTCGTTCACTCTATCGGTTACGCCGACACCAGCCAATAACGGCGACGCCGCTCAACTCATGAACTGGCGCCTAAGAGCTGTGCTCTCGAGCCATAACAAGCCGAGTCGTGGACCACAGCTCCCAGGAGGACACTACGACACCTGACGCATCAAGTTCTATTGGTGTCGTAGTGTCCTCCTCGAACTTCAGACTAGGTAGGCAAACTAAAGCCCCCCCCTCACCCTACCCTAAACAGAATATAAGCACGCTAATGGCGTACGTCGCCTGTAAATAAAAATATTGCCACTTATAACAAGGGTCACACAATTGTACTCTCACAGACAGCAATAAAAGTCCGTGGCACGGAGCAACACCGACATTGGAGAAGAATAAATATCAGTGTTCACAACGCCCGAAGGCTGCCATCTCGCTTCTGTTGAAGAACACTCCCCTCAGATGGTCGTGCGAGGCGCGGCTCACGGAACTGGAAATGGGAAGCCAACTGGCGACCCTTGACCAGACCCGGCGAGCCGCTGTAGCCAGAGGGGCCCTGGAGGAAGGGCATCTACCACCATAATCTACAAAGCCTAAGTATGAATAAAGGTTTCTTCTCTCTCTCTGAAATAAGTAATCCTCGAAACAACATGACCTCAAAGTGCGCTGTCATTGCTCGCCTAAAATCCCATTCCCGCACCCAACGTTCACAGTACGAACGGTTATGGATAAGTTAAATGCGAGCGAGAAATGACAAAGTAGAATAGGTGCTAGAACAATGTTTCGGACGGCTAAATGTGTAATCGCCAACTATGACTCAGGCCTCAAAATAAACGAGCAAGCCGATGTCAAGCTGATATTGCACGTACTTGTGCTACGTTCAGGTTGAATTGCTGATGCACGCGTACCTTCCGTATTCTGCGCTACTATTCCCGTCAAGCGCATAACATGAGTACAAAGGAGGTTATTTCACTCTTAATTAGACGGTTACATTTGACAAGGTTCCGATACGTGAAGGCGAATGACGCAGCCAGAAACAGCTTTCGTGGGGAGGGGTTGTCAACCATCCTTTACGTATGTCCCCCCCCCCCCCCCCCCGCCGGCTACGCCAGTAGTAAAAGTGTGTCTTGTGCGAAGCGATAACACCTAAATGCTCTCTAGCCTGTTAAACAAGGTCACCGAACTCCCAAACTGAAAAAAAACAAAGCCGAGTACGAAGGTCACTATGTACGAATAACGTAGTGATGACATCAACATAACTCCAAAATAACATTACTCCGAAATAACGTTTGAACAAACTTCGCACACATAAAACTGCGTCTGAGCCAGTCTGCGTCAGTACCATGTGTGTGTAGGGCCGCCACATAAAGCTCAGGTTTCATTCATAGTCGTGCATCGGAGTAACATCTCCAGCAGCTGTTTTCGCGCTGTGAGCGCCTGATACCAAAAGTCAAAGCTAAGCAACTGACGAGTTGCGTTTGGCGGCCCTGTACTATAGCATTTCTTTTCGTCAATGAGTAAAAAGGATTCCGCTCGGGGTACGCCTTCTTACGTCATGTGTTTTTCGTTCTCTACGGCTAACGCATGGCGCCAGTGAATTTATGTTAGCCATTAAAAGCGCCTGATTGTATATGACTTCATTCGAGATTGTAAGCGCGAATGGGGTGAGGGTTGTGATTTGGGCAAGGTTTTTTTTTATGTGCGAGGCCTTATATATATATATATATATATATATATATATATATATATATATATATATATATATATATATATATATATATATATATATATATATATATATCTAGCCGCGTGGGTGCTCTTGTGATCGCCTCCTCAACTTGGGGTAGACTAAAATGAGCATGGGAGGATAAGATAGTCTGACGAATACGTCTGGCTTGACATGACATGAAGAACGTAAAAATCAAGCCGCGTACGTCGTCAAACCCTTTCCTCCAGACGCGTCTGGCACATACCCGTATACCAGTAATGCAAATGAGTTCTGCGGAATTCCGCAAGGTGGCGGAAGGGTTGAGAGAGGAATATAGACAACCACTTGATTGTAACACGAAGCCACAAGTAAATCCGTGCGGATTTCTCAGGAAGAAAACTTCTTAGTTGCCGAAAAGTTCGTCCTGGTCCGGGGTTTGAACCCGGGACCAACGCCTTTCTGGGGTGGTCGCTCTACCAATTGAGCTAACCAGGAAGCTAGCAATTGGCAGCGCGAGGGCGAATTCATCGACAACTCGAAGCACATGGACACAAGTAATGCAAATGAGTTCTGCGGAATTCCGCAAAGTGGCTGAAGGGTTAAGAAAGGGAAAATAGACAACCACTTGTTTGTAGCACGAAACCACAAGTAAATCCGTACGGATTTCTCAGGAAGAAAGCTTCTTAGTTGGCGAAAAGTTTGTCCTGGTCCGGGGTTCGAACCCGGGACAAACGCCTTTCCGGGGCGGTCGCTTTACCAATTGAGCTAACCAGGAAGCTAGCAATTGGCAGCGCGAGGGTGAATTCATAAACAACTCGAAGCACATGGACACAAGTATTGCAAATGAGTTCTGCGGAATCACGCAAGGTGGTGGAAGGGTTAAGAAAAGGAAAATAGACACTCACGCGGGTGGTTATCTATTTTCCCTTTCTTACCCGTACACCACGGGCCGAGGTATGCGGGTATGCGCCACCGGTGATTGACAGTCTATATCTACCCAAGAACCGTGCCAACCGACATTGGTAAATTAAATGCGAGAGCGTTAAGAAAAACTGCCATCGGCAGCGTTGACCCTACGAATCACAAAGAATGAATATGAGTGTCCCAGCAAGAATCGAATTCAAGAATTCTGCGTGGCAATCAAGTATTCTACCACAGCGCCACGCCAGGTCTCGAAAGTGCTATGGAAATAGACTCTATGCAGGCGTAATACTGGTGAAACGTCAATTGTGGTTGCAGTCCTGGCTATCCAACTTTATAAACCTTACATGTGTACGCTTATGACATAAGCGTCACGTCGGGTTAACGTCAATTGTATATTTAAGCGCCATCCACGGAAGTTGGTCTGCTCGTAGCACTAGCCGGGGCTACAATCCTCACAAGCACAAGCGCTACATATCAGCTTACCACTCCTAGTGTTGGTAATACCCATGTTGCTGTTGGCATCGTTACGCAACTCTAAGTGGTTATATAAAACATATCCGACTGTTCAACATATGTATGTACGTCCAACATTTGTGCATATCCTTAGCGTCATTTAGTAACGTTTCCCTGAATAAAAAAAATACGCCACAGTCACATTCCCTCCGCATCCTTCGCATAACATCGATTCGCATGGTACGTAGAATCTGCCTAACTTTTTTCATGCCGTTCTGTAACAGCGTATCAAAAAACAATGAACAACTCGAGACATGCAAGCGCCTTTTGCCGGAGCGACGGATTAGGCGCAAGGAAGGAGCATGGTACAGCGTATGTTAGCCGTCGTTTGGACGCCATGAGCTGTTACGTAACCCAAACCCACCGAACCCGTGGTGGCAGCGCCAGCTGGAGACAGGTGTGATAAAGATTATGCGCGCCTGAACTAGACGCGCATGCAAGTGTAAAAAAATCTGGTCCAGACACGAGCACGGCCCGGTAAAGGACTCCCCGTGTACCTTATATATTCTCCTAGGAAGACTTGAAGGCGAAAGCCATCTTTTTCTTGTCAGCCGATCGTACTGATCTTCCCTCGCCCCCCTCCGAAACGTTTCTGCACCTGACGTGGTACTGCACTGCATCCAGGATCGTACATTGCAAGCTTTCCGTACTTGACCTGGTTTTGCACTCACTACCGGATCGGCCTACCTTTAACCAAGTGGTCATGTCATGAGATGACGTCATCACGCGAAGTCATGATGACGTCATGAGCAGACGTCACCGCGTGATGATGATATTTTGCATCACGCGCGTTGGACACCACCGCCGACGTCGAGGGTCAGTTCGCGTTTGATGAGGCATCTCAGGTTTTCGCCTTAATATACGCCACTATTCGCTGCGGGCACCCGCCACGGTGGTCTAGTGCTTATGGTGCTCGACTACCGACCCGAAGGTAGTGGGATCGAATCCCGGCCGCGGCGGCCGCATTGTCGATGGAGGCGAAAACGCTTGAGGCCCTTGATCTTAGATTTATCTGCAGGTTAAAGAACCCGAGGTGGTTGAAATTCCTGGTGCCTTCCACAACGGCGTCCCTCATAACCATATCGGGGTTTTGGGACGTTAAACTCCAACAATTATTACAGTTATTCGCTTCGGGCACACGTTTACAAACTCCATTATTTCGGTATAGAACCAGCTATAATATTTGAAATAGTTCCCATACCAGAAAGTGCTGTTTGCGCCCAGAGGTAATGCTAACTGATTTAGGGCGCTGGGACACTCTCGCCAGAACTTATAGACTAAAGGAGGGGGGGAAAAAAACGCCATGCCTGCGCAGAACGCGCACCACAGTAGTTAGCTGGTGGAGCTTCCTTAATACAGTCCGTTGTAAACTCTCGCAAGGCACCTACTGCAAGTACTGTTGCGAGCGACCCACTACGCAACAAATCACATTTTGCGAAGTAGCGAGGCACCCCCTATGCCTCGCCAAGGCAATATGCGAATCTACGTAACTGCACACCATGGTGTTGCTGTGGTGGATGATGATAGTGAGGATGTTGGAAAATTATGGCTGAGCCCTTTGTATGGGGTGGGGAGCTTTAAACAAACCACCCATTATGTAATTCACGTGGTGTGACACCATGTGAATTCACGTAGTGCGATTCTACTCTTCTGCCGCGCAATATTGCATCTATTAACGCTATTCCCCTTATGCATGACGCTTTGATAGGCTCTTTTTTTCAGGAAAAAAAGGTTTCAAGCAATGGCGTGTCTCTGTAGGAGCTTACCAAGTGTAAAGTGTCGGTTCGAATCCACCTCAAAGCCCTGCTTATTTTTTCTTCACAGCAAAGCTCTTATGCTCGAGGTTTACTGTGTGTCATGGATAGAAAATGATCGTCATAATGAACCACCACGCGCTCAAAGGGCACCCAAGCATTACGTCGAGATGGTTAACAAGAGAAGTTTAAACGTGCCCACCAGCTCTGCTGTGTCGCAGGCTTGCACGACTTATTTCAAGCTACGCTTTTATTTTATTTTATTTAGTATTTCTGATTTTTTGAACTTGTGCGCGATAACAGCGACGGGCACCGGCGGCGCGAAAACATGGTAATCAAAATCCGCTGTTGTTGTGACATAACGGCTTACGCTGTAAAGCTAAAACAAATATCCACATGTCAACGGTAACGGAGCCAAGTTATTGACTCCAAACTTACATTTGGCACAAATGCAAGCGCTTTCATAAAGCTGCATTGGAGTCCGCCTCTATAACAACCACCGCTGCTCTTTGTGCCTCAACTAGCAAAAAAAAAAAAGAGCTTCGTTCCCGATGTTCGAGCACGAAGCAAAATTCTCTCACGAGTGAGTGTTACACATGCGCTGTAAGCCTTGACTCGTCCGCATACATAAAAAGCGATCGGCACATTTGTTATTGTTCACGCCGTGCCTTTCCAATGTTTATTTCTTTTTCGCCAGTGGAAAGGAAAAAAATTCCACGCATCTCCACGAAGTGAATCATGGCGGGTGGTCGAAGCACTGGGTATCGTACCGGTACGTCACTGTACGTCACCCGTGCGTCGCCACTACGAATGTAAATTGAGTGACATAAAATGCATATATATACAAATGTATTTATTTGGTTCCTCTTTAATGCTCTTCAATTTTTATCCTCTTGTTATAATCCCTATATCATCCTGAGTTCTTGATTCCTTTTTCCCTTCATTATTACTGCTTTGTGGTCTGCGAAATGGAGAGCCAATGGTTATTCAAGTCGATGTGATCTAAACTTGACAAAGAAAAGGTGTATGCATGTTCCTCGGGTGGTTGATGGTTGTTTCCAGTCATATGAAATGCATCGTAGAGCGTATCGAGCGTATCGACACCTTCCACGTGCCACTGTGCACATCCTTCAGAATTGTCACAGCCAGGTTTGTTGATTTCGGGAACATAGCGCCTTTAATTATTATTCGATTTCAATTTTATTAAGATATTCAGGAGTGTTTTGGGTGCCGTATATGACTTTCATCTGAGACTTCATAATAGCAATCGTAATCCCAACATGTTTCGACTACAGCAACGGTTTACACGGTGCTGTGCCGTGACAACGGACCCCGTGGACGGACAAGCGTGCTTCGCCCCTAAAACAAAAAGAGGTTAAGGATAACTGTGTTCATATTTGTGAGTTCTAGTTCTTTAGTTATGGGTACCGTTTTGAGACAATGTGCGAGCTAGCGACCGCGCAGCGGTGTTTGCTAATCAAATCTTTTTTTTTTTGTTCATCAAGCCCTGATTTGTAATGTTTTTAGTTGAGTTATGCGAGTGCACCTACATAAATAAGCGCCGTTTGAATTGGCCGGGAACCCTTTCTGAATCATATTCAGCCGCATTGTGTGAGAACGCGAGATGTTAAGTTGAACTACGATACGTTTTACTATTCCAAATTATTGCTTAAAAACAAAAAAACTTTTCTTTTAAAAAATTCTACCAGTGCCTATTTTCAATAATGCCCTTAATAATAACAACAATTCCTGGGGCTTTACACGCCCCAACCATCATACGATTATAAGGCACGGCGTGATCGAGGGCTCCGGAAATTGCGACCATCTCATGCTCACGTGCGCCGAAATCGCATAGCACACGCTCATAATAATAATTGTCGATGTTTTCGGTCCCAAAACTACAATATGATTACGAGGGATGCCGTAGCGAAGGGTTCTGGAATTTTTTTTAAACGAAAGTGTCTTATAATGGGGTACGCCAAGACTTCTTCAATGACACCTTTCCGTGACGGAAATGACGTCAAAAAAATACACATGATCGGAAGGCAAAATAAAAGTGTTCCGCCAATGGGCTTCGAACCCACGACCACGCGGTCGCAACAACACATGCCGGGCGCGCTATCCACTGCACCACGGTCACACCTACTGGTGGTAATTACAAACGCGCCTTTTATATCTCACACTGTCCTCGCACAGTGCTCTTTGTCAGCGGAGTGGTGTCGCCCTCTGGGAGCGGTAAATGGAACAATGCACCATTACCTTGGCCTCCGCGATTAGCTCCTGTAACGCGTTGTTCCTACGCGTCTGTCCCATGGGGTGTTTTCAATAGGAGAAGTGCAGTTTTGTCAACGCTTTAACACACGGTGAGGTGGCAACCTTAGCCCAAGCGTCAGCCTCGCTCAAAGCATCATTCCATACTAAAAATAGCTCTGCGATGCGTACCTGCCTCATCTGGCTTTAACACCGAGTTCCCCAGTGACACTCGCCCCGAGAAAAAAACCGCCAGGCCTGCGCGGAACGCGCGGCATAGTCACATCGAAAGCTGAAGGAGCGGCCTTTCTAGAGCCTTTTTTAAACACTCTTGGGACCACTACTACAAGCACACTTGCATGGTACCCACTACAATATAAATCATCATAATTTTAGTGTAGTGGCGAAGCGTCCACAGTGCCATTAATCGTCATTCTTCGGAAAAGCGCGGTACACGCTACACACTTACTATAACACATTATGTGCACTTTGTTGATGCTGTCGTTGACGACGATGAGGAATTATGCCTGAGGCTTTTGTAATGGGTTGTAGCATTGAATGATCCACTCGTTACGCAATTCGCATTGTCTGACGCCTGGTTGTTACTTTACTGTTCTAACACGCTTTATTAGACATGTTAACGCGATTCCTTACCCGATATGAAGCCTGCATAGGGTCAGTTTGAAAGGCAGTTTGAAGCACCGGCGTAGCTCAGTGGTGAAGTACTGGGCTGCCACACAGAGGGCCCGGGTTCGATTTCCATTCAGTCCTACGTATCTTTTATTTATTTAGTTTTTTTTCTTATTTCGCGCGATAGTAGTTACGGACACCGGCGGCGGCGGCTGCGGACAACTACGGCGCAAAAACGGCCCTTGTTGTGATCTCATGACAGCTTTCCCTGTAAAATCGTGGCCGGGCTATCGCACCATACACTGTAAAAAATCGCCCCAGTTTACGGACAAAAAAGCGGACAGTCCAGGAAAAACACAGACTCCACTCCTTCGCGAATATCAAGGATACAGCGCACATTTAACAATAATCTTTCACTGACTAGTGCGAAAAACAAGTGTAGCCTCCATCAAAAAAAAATTTGGACGCAAGTAATCACTTGAAATACGGATGACCTCAAGAAATTCATACAAATATGGCCGTCGCATACCATGACCGCACCCATCACCGCGACTACGAGTTTTGCACCACTTTTATTGTACGAAACTGTATTTGATTTCAAACGGCGGGCAGGAGGGCATCGTAGAAAGAGAAACCAATTCGACCGCAGAGGGCGCACCGCCATCGTCACTCATCCGTCCACAGTCGGTACCCTCTTCAACGCCTAGTGGCCTAGTGGCCTAGTCCTAACGTCAACGACGTACGCACGGAGCGGGACCTGGCTGGAGCTGCTTTTTAAATGCGAATGCATTTCTTAGTCGGGCTATGTCAGGCATCCGGCGTTGTCCGCGGCGGCGTCCGCGCGCCGGCAAGTGTTATCTCTCCGCTCTCACTCCCTCTCCCATAGCAACAGCTGCGGGCGCGCGCGCTTATCCTCGCCCCTAGCAACCGGAGCATGTGGTGCGAGAGAGTGTAGGAGAGGGTAGGTGCAGTGCTTCGCCGCTCCTTCTCTCACCGTTCGCTCTCTCTCCTCCCTGCGCCCCACTCTTCCGTCCGCTCGCGCCTCACTCTCGACCGTTCGCTGGCTGGGCGCCCCTCAAGGCGATGGCAGAAGTCGGTGGAGGCGAAATCTCTCGGCGCAAGACATGCATTCGCATTTCCTCACGATTCCCTTCGGCGAGGTGGGGGGCATTTTTTTCCATCCGCTCTACGTTTTCGAGGTGAGTGCCCGACTTTCCATCTATTCGCCGTTGTCGTTATAGCTCGTGCCACTAAAATTAATCTATTGTCATATAGTACCAAGATTAGGCCGCTTCGAGTGAAGGCGAGGAAACGCAGTGCTTGAAGGTTTGTAGACGTTTCCTGCCGCGCTTTGATCCCCGCGCCACACCGGTGCGATTCGAATAATTCGTTTTCTCGCTGGTTGTATTGTGCATGCTTTTTTGAGGCGGAATGCGTAGTGAGAGCACAAAATACAGCATTTACAGAAATCGCGGACTGATCGTGGAGGTCGTGTTTACATCCCGAGCACGAGATTTTCATTTCGCGCTCATTGCTTGTCCACAGCTGTTGCATTACTCTGTTACACATTCGCAGGGAATTAAAGACGAGAATATTGCGATTGTCAGCAATGTTCCGGGCTTGTCAGCGCCGTAGTGCAGCCTTTCATGTGTGCGTCTCTCTTTGTGCTGGCGCCGTTAGGTAAGCCTCCGTTTACGCTGCCTGTATGCCGCTGTGCCGAAAGACGAGACGATATCTACCGTGAAATCTTGGCGCGCTGCAGCCTTTACGTGTGTCCTCCCCGTCGGGCCAAAGTGCATCTCTTACGCGTTGTTTGATAAAAGGTGGCTGACGGCCATAGGTCGGCAAACTCACTCATGAGTCGACTCACTCAGACTCACTCAGACTCAGATCGAGCCGTGAGTCGGAGTCTGCGCGAGTCCGGGTGAGTAATATTTTCGTGAGTCTGAGCCCGAGTGAGTCCGATTGAAGAAAATTTCAGTGAGTTTGAGTACGAGTGAGTCCGGTTGAGGAAAACTTTGATGAGTGTGAGTCCGAGTGAGTCCTAAGGGCGAGGTATATTTCATGAGTGAGTTTGAGTGAGCTCCACATTGTTTTGCCAACCTCTCGTCCTATCTACTCAACTTCATCATTACTATCACCCTTATGTCGGCTGACGTTTATATTCATTATGTCTACTCACTCATCAATGCAGTAGCGTTCATAGGCAAGCTCAATATCAATTGAACAGATGCGTGAGTTACGCAGGCAGGGTAGGCTTCTTGACCCTCCCCCTCCCCCCAATTTATTTCAAACGAAGGCCTTAATTGTAAAAAAACATCTCGTGTAAGTCATCACTTCCTATAAAAATGTCCTTAGTGGATTTCAACCACTGATAGCTCGTATTTAAAGATACGAGATCAAAAGCGCGAAATAGAGTACCGATTACGTGAGATATCGGTGTTAAAAAGCATTGACACCTTGGACGAAACAGCTAATAGTCCGCTAACGGACTCGAGTCGACTCACTCAGACTCACTCAGACTCAGATAGAGCCGTGAGTGTGAGTCTGAGTGAGTCCAAGTGAGTAATATTTTGGTGAGTCTGAGTCCGAGTGAGTCCGATTTAGGAAAATTTTAGTGGATTTCGAGTGATTCCGGTTGAGTAAAACATCGGTGAGTGTGAGTCCGAGTGAGCCCTAAGGGCGAGGTATGTTTCATGAGTGAGTCTGAGTGGGCTCTAAATTTTTAGCCGACCTATGCTGACGGCAGGTAGCGTCGAGGCGCGAGCAGCCAGAGAGGGGAACTATAACTCAAGGGAACCCAAGCAGCATGTGAATTTTCCCAGAAAGCAAGAAACCACGGTTGGTAAAACACGTTGTCAAAAAAACGGTTCTTCGTCACCCGTGGTGGTGTAGCGGTTACGGTGCTCGGCTGCTGAGCCGAAGGTCGCGGGTTCGATCCCGGCCGCGGTGGTCGCATTTCGATGGAACCGAAATAGGAGAGGCCCGTGTACTGGGCAATGTCACTGCACGTTAAAGACCAGGTGGTCAAAACGTCGTCCCTCATAAGCATCGTGGTTTTGGGACGTAAAACCCCAGGTATTAAAAAAATATATGTTATTCCTCAATCACGTTAAGACAAAATTTTCTCTCTGAACAATGGTAGAATTTTCACTTAAAATAAGTTTTACGAACTTTTACGCTTTCGTGGTTTTTTTATGTTGCCTCAAATATGGACAGTATGGTCCATATTGGGGATGTTTTTTTTTTATAGAGAGAGAACATTTAGTGAAATATCAAACTGCATATTAGCTGATTGTCGGGTAGTTTTACTGTAGGCAAGAAAATAATTTGGCATGTACACAGTGCGAAATAATGTGTAAAGCTGGCGACAAAGTTGCAAAAAAAAGTTTGATTTTGTACATGTTTCGTCGTAAAGTTAGCATTGAGGTGTTTCTAGTAAAGATATGTTAAATAACCCATTTACTACTAACCTTCATTGGTTACTGACTGAGAAAGCTTTTCAAATTGCTTTTTGTTTTAAGCATGAATAATACTTTTGAAGTTGTGCTCTGCTGGACTCTTTCCTTGCCCATGTTTATTATACATTTTAGCAATGCGTCCTGGTAGTAAATACAAGCTGCACGGACACGAGGAACATTCAGACAACATAAGCAGTTTTGTGCATGCTTATTTAAATAGTTTGCCATCGATCATTAGCCTGAGTAAGCGAGAAATCCAAACCTTACTAGAGTGCGTTTAACCACATGCTTCTGACATCTTCTGACATTTTTTTATTGTGAGGCAGGAAAAGAATAAAACCGCAACCCGCACCATGAGAATATAGCAGGGAAGCTATATTCTGACAGTCCGAATAGTGTGCTTATGCAGCACTGGTAGGCGACAGTGATGTGTGGAACAATCCATAACCTGTACGCTAAGATTTGGAAGGGGCAAGAACACTACGATTAAGAAAAGAATCTATTGAAATAAGAAAAAACCGGCACATCCCACGCACTGTGGGAATCGATGTAATGCGAAGCAGCCAAATCATGCTTTACAAAATTTGCATGCCATGTTTTACATGTTAGGACCTGTCATTTATGTTCGTCATACAGTCACGTCGCGCAATACCAAATTTGGTGTATATCAAGCTAACGAAACGGCCGCGAGCGCGCCATGAGCGTAGCATGCAAGTCATTTCGCACATGACAAGTCATCATTTCCATATTACCACTGATGATTTATGTTCGTCATACAGTCACGTCACTCAATACCAAATTTGGTGTATATCAGGCTAACGAAACGGCCGCGAGCGCGCCATGAGCTTTGGCATGCAAGTCATGTCGCACATGACAAGTCATGATTTTCATATTACCACTGGTCATTTTTGTTCGTCATACAATCACGTCACTCAATACCAAATTTGGTGTATGTCAAGCTAACGAAACGGCCGTGAGCGCGCCATGAGCGTGGCATGCAAGTCATGTCGCACATGACAAGTCTTGATTTTCATATTACCACTGGTCATTTTTGTTCGTCATAGTCACGTCACTCAATACCAAATTTGGTGTATATCAGGCTAACGAAACGGCCGCGAGCGCGCCATGAGCGTGGCATGCAAGTCATGTCGCACATGACAAATCATGATTTCCATATTACCACTGGTCATTTATGTTCACCATACAGTCACGTCACTGAATACCAATTTTGGTGTATATCAAGCTAACGAAACGGCCGCGAGCGCGCCATGAGCGTGGCATGCAAGTCATGTCGCACATGACAAGTCATGATTTCCATATTAACACTGGTCATTTATGTTCATCATACAGTCACGTCACTCTATACCAAATTTGATGTATATCAAGCTAACCAAACGGCCGGGAGCGCGCCATGAGCGTGGCAGGTAAATCATGCTTTTCATGACAAGCTAGTCATGATTTTCATGATATGACCAGCCATTTATGTTCGCAATACGGTCATGTTATGCCATACCAAATTTGGTATAAATCCCATTAACGATACGGCCAGGAGAGCAGAAAGTCGTAGGCGGCTAGATAGCTAGATAGATAGATACGCTCAAAGTCGCCGAAGTTCGCTAAGAAATGCTTCGCATTTAAAAAAGGATAGGTTTCAGTCATGAACCAACACAATTGTATTTAAGGGACCATGCATGTTGAGCGGTTGCAGCAAAATTTAGTTGCACATATGAAGAAAAGAAACACAACGTCACTGCTAACTACTGGTGTTTATTCATACCCTCTGCAGAATATATGGGTGCCGTTATCTGCAGTTAAAAATTGGTGGTCAAAGATAAGAAAGGTTAAAAAAGATTAAAAAGAGTGAGGCCCTTGTCATGAAGGTAGTAGATTCTTCATAAAGTGAAGCTTCATGAAGAAGTGTTTTTTCTCTTCAGTTGTATTTGAAGTTTGTAAGGCAAGAACTACCATCCTCCGTGTCACTGCCCTTTAAAAGGACCTAAAAATTAATAATGACATGAAAGCAACCTTTTTTTTTTAGTTAGAGACGTTTCAGTCTTTATCATTTGTCAGCGCACCATGCTTTGCAAAGGCAAAAATCTGCTTTCAGAAACTGAGGTTACTTGCAAAGGGTTCCGTTGTAGGTCAGTATCAGAACTGCTAAGCACCGTTCAAAGGCTGGCAGTGTTTTGGTGTTTAGAACTGTGCTGTATTTGTTTAGACCTATTATTCACCTTTAAACTGATAAATGAACCAGCCAAACTGCCTTTACAAGCAGTTCGGTTGGTTTATGAGGGTAAAAATATTTTGGATGCTGGATGGTAAAGTTCCTTTCTTAATTGCAGAAGCAGCAGTCATGCCTCTCTTCAAAATAGGGAGTGCAGATTATACCATGAAGATTATACTATCAAAGTCACTGCTGAAACAACGCCACATGTTACACAGCAAGCGGAAGTGAAACGTATATGCAGTTCAAGCATTGCTACGGTAACAACTCCACATGGGTAATCTGCTGCCAAGACATTTGTATGCATTTTTGGGTTTTTACATTGTTAATCAATGTTGTTGCACGACTAATGCAGCAATTAACAGCTAACAGCTGCGCCATATTGTGCTTATAGTGGTCTTTCCCGCTTTCCTTCTACCAACCAACATTTCGGACAAAATTTACTCCAAGCTTATCCCAGAGAGGCACAAAAGCTGGCCGACTTGTCAATTTTAAGCAAAAACCTGGTGTGCCATAACTGTCTTGGCGAACTAATGGGCCATAGTCATAAGCACAGCGCCTGCAACCCACGCACCTGCAGGTTCAATTTTCTTTTATTTCTCTGTGGCTGGAGTTTCTGTTGCTACTGTGATGGTGAGCCTGCTAAAATGTCTTCAGGTGAAAAAGTGGCTTCGGTTAATGTTTCATTGTAAATTGTTCAGCATAGTGGATGACAGTGCAACATCACCGTACCCAACCGCTGGCTTGAAGAAGCAAAAGACAGGAAGCCTAACCGCTGCTACCTATTTGCCATTATTGGGCACATTTATTGTAACTGTCTATGTATAGAACAGCAGATCCCATGGTTGCAATTTGAGGAGCTTTCATACAACACAATGCATAGTTATCAAGGATAAACATTGCTTCAGGTGAAGAAACCTACTGTATGCGCTCACTAACTATAGTTCAGTTGTGCACATCCTAAGGCATGGTCTGTATTCAGAGTTACTCTTCAATCTTTTTTGTTTTCATGTTTGCCTGATTGGAGCATGTCCAATAAGTAAGCATGATGCAAATCCAAATTGTAAAGGTGGCTTTACACCATGATAAGCACATGCAGACGAGTAGGCTATTAAAATCAAATGAAAGTAGCCTGATCATTTCATTTTGAATCCAGTGTTGATACAAATATAGCGTGAACTTGCATATGTTGACTATTTCAGTTCATATTGAAACCGTACGGTAAGTCTACATCTCGCACTGCCTCTAAAATGGTTTTTGTTGTGGTGGATCAGCTTTTTGAATACACCAGTGTGTGTACTGAAAGGTGAGATGCCTGTTCCACCACCGCAACAAACCTAAGACTATGTTGTGCTTTGTAACGCACTGATATTCTAAGGTGAAACCACTTAAGATTATTTGGCCTTCCAACTTTGTTTCACATAATTCTATCGTCAAAGCGCACGCCATGTTGTGCTTGGCTGCTTTGTAGAAGTGTGCATCTATTAGCTACATTTGAATTGCTTGTCTAACGTTCATTTGTGGTTTACTATATGTGCCTCTTTGTCCTCGCTTTGACAAAATGATAGAATAAAGCAGAAAAGTGGAAAGTGAACTAGTAGAACTAGTCATTATGGCACAAGTGTGGCAGGAAAGAGGATACGGTAATAATAAAAGGGGAAGCCTGGGTGGACATGTGGGTGCTAATAGCAATACAAAATGTTTTGTTGGTACAGATTAGTTTTACTTAAACAAGAAAAACTTAATAGTGGTGCTTCAAGATGCAAAATAATAAAGGCAAATCAGATGGATAAAGTTGCTTCTTCGGGCATTTGGGTTTAAGGGTGATATGCTTTTTGTAGAAGAGGTAGCTCTGTTCCCACACAGGAAGCAAAATGGGCACCAAAGATCATTTAATATGAGTACTGTCGCACAGGCTGCTGTACCACGGGGCTTTGGCAGCAAATATAGTGTGATGTCTGAAGGTGTGCACCAGCTTAGAGTTCCACTTACTCCCATGTAACCTATTTTGTTACAATGGCGAGATGAAATGTTTGTTTAACACAGCCATTTCTAGACTAAGGAAATCAAGTTTTGTAGCCATTATTAGACCTTATGGTGCTGTTATTTTGCAACAGGTGTCCCTTCACTTTGCATGGAACTCTGAGTATTTCAAGAGGTTGCAGCTGAGCTTCCCATGGGCCAGAGGGCCTTAACTATTGAAAAAGATGTGCCATCGGCTTACCCTGCTGTGCAAGGTATGTCTAGATTGCTTTTAACGGGCACTTCTTACAAAAAAGACACATCGCAAAAACAAAAAACAGGACAAGGAAATGCATATGCCCACACGAAATCTGTGTGGGCTGTGTATTTTGTGGTGATGTGCATGGCATCGGGCTAATTGTGGGTGATAAGAGCTTCCACATAACAGTTTGGGATCTCGTGCACCAATTTTTCACTTGAGTCAGTTATGCATAATCATGGACTTTTTCTGTCTTGCTTATGTGGCTATATTACAGTTCATTGAACATATGTAGGTTGCGTAGCAGGCTTTATCATTAAAGTGCATTGATTCACTGAACTGCATGCAGCTTAACAAATGAAGAAATTCAGTCTAGTCTGGGTATTATACCCCACCTTCACGAGCCGGCTTGATGGCCTATTGGTTTCGTCACTTGTCTGCTGACCTGAAAGATGTGGGTTCGATTCTGGTTGTGGTGGTCTGGTCGTAATTTCATAGAGGTGAAATTCTAAAGGTTCGTGTAGTGTGTGATGTCAGAGCACATTAAAAGGACCCCAGGTGGTCGAAATTTTCTGAACCCCTCCACTATGGCGTCTTACGTATAGTTCCAGTCGCTTTGATACATTAAACCCTACAAACCATACCCATCGCCACTGCATTTCTGGATGAATTGAATCTACCATCTGGGCTGTCCCACTGTCTAGCCAGCAGCTGTACGAAGATGAATTGACTGACGATTTTAAACAATGTCAACGATTTTGGACTAGTGATTAGCTCAAACTAATAATAATCTAGTGCACACCTTTTCTTAATGGCAGTGTTTGTTTAGGCTGGAAATGAGGCCAGCATAGTAGGGATGCACAGGATCAATTGTTGAGGTTTGTGAACTTCAGTTTTATTTTTAAGAAACAATTTTCTCGTGTAGCACTCATGCGTTAATTGATGACCATTGATGAATTGGACCTTTATCTTAGGTTGTACAAGATACACAAGAGTTTTGATGCATTGAGTCAGTTAAATCAGCACGAATTCGTATTAGGTATGGATTGTGTGTCAAATGGGAGTAATAAGCAAAGTGGCCTAGGATAGTTTTAAAGGGACCGCCAACTGCCCAGAACATGAAATCAGATGACTCCATTCATGGAAAGATTGTCCGCTGCATTGACTCAAACCAACCCAGTTTTTTTCGTGAGAGGTGGATTTACATTTTTATTTCTTCATTGAAAGTCGTGAAAAATGACCTTTGGCGCCTCTGGCAGCAAAAACATGAACGAACCGATGTACCTGGCCACGTGACCGTTGATTGCTGTACGCGGTCGACGACATTTTTGTTAGTATTGAAATGCTGTTCGTTTCTTTCTATTAGGGAGATATTACTCCATAAAAATGTACATATAGGCCTGCGTTAGTAGTATGCATTAAAGTGGCGCTGCCTTCGCGTGACGTAATGATCCCACGCTCTTCAGCGCGTTTTGAGCAACTTTTCAGCGTGCTCATGTAACCGTGCACGCAGTTTCCAGGTCGCTAAGATTTTGGAGCGACATAGTTCTTCTACCTTCATTTCGTCTCAGAAATGACACGCACTGCTACTCGCCGCGGCCGTGCATATGCGTAGTGACGTTTTCGATGACTTGGCTTGGCTCGTGTATCGAGAGAGTAACGACGCCGGCACAAGCCACCGAGAACACAGGCGCAGGCAACCTTGGGCGCAGGCACACACAACGCGGTACAAACACAGGGAAGGTGTATAATGTCACAACACCTCATTGTAACATCTTGTTATTTTCAAAAATAGCGGAAAAGTTCAAAATAAAGGTGGTTAAGCATAGTTACAGGAACTCCAGCGAAAGCAGAACGACGACAGCTTTCACAAATCGCAAGCAGGGCTGGCGGCATCGCTATCAATTCTCAGCGTTGCTGGAGGAAAGGTACGTGTGTGTTTAGAGCCTTTCAGATCGAAAAATACTGCTTCTAAAATAACTACGTGCTTTTGGGATTACCTACTGCAGCTACAAACACTACGAAGGGTGAGCTTTCTGTCGCGCCGTAAAAAAAATGGGTCGAGAAAAATCAGTTGTCGGTCCCTTTAAGTAGACGATCCTGCTTAATATACATAGAATGCCTGTTTGTGTCGTGTCGTTTGATATGTATATTTAATAGGTTGCTAAATTTGTGCACTGGCCTTTGGTGCTGAGCTTTTTCGAAAAAGCTTGTCCTTGGCATGGTCTCAATATCTTAATGTGATATATAACCTATTACAAAAAGTTATTGAATGCATTGATGTTGAGAAATGCAAGCAGGCAGCTTTTCTTGTGTTCGGCGAATTCGGCAGATTTTTGACGTGACAACTTATTTCAGAAGAAGCTTTTGCTTTCACATAAGTGCTACCTTTTTTTGCACACGTTCAAGCCCATGTGCTATGGTCATTAATAGTTTCTAAATTTACCATGGTTTACATGATGGGTTGCAATAGTGATCACATTTTGTATACTAAATCGGAAAGCGCTTATTCTTTTAGGAGAGAACTCATTATGAATATTACAGGGCGAGTAATCTGCTCAGGCTGGTTAGTGTCGAGGTGCGTCTAAAGCCCAGATGCGCTTGCTTTCATATTCTGTTCCATACTTTTAACTTAAGACACTTCTTCTAAACATACTGGATTTTTAAAAGTACTGCTCGTGTTTTACATGGGATATAATTACGCGGGAATCGATTTCATGCGAAGGAGTCAGTGAGAAGTTGCCCTTGCTGCATTTCTTTTACTCTTTAAGCCAAGTGTTACTAGGTTGATAGACGTTCTTGTGTTAACTGAGTAGCTGTCGGCATATCGAAGGCTTACCAGGCATGTCGACTGCACTGATGTCTAAGGAGTAGCTGATGGTACAACACCATGCCGGCACTCACGTCTGTGCTTTTAACAGCATAGACATCAGGTTTATCAAAATCAGGTGCATGCCACGGTGCGATGACGTGATCTAAACTCTTTAAATACTCTTTTTTCCCCGCACCATAGAAGAATGGAACCTGATACCTTTTGATTATCTGGACTCACCTGAATCAATACAGAATTACTTCCTCACTATTTCCTAATTATGTTTTATTTAGAGTTGTTTTTATCTTTGCCTGACTTGTTTATGATACTCAATTGTGCCTTGTACGTGTATTTATGTTGTACCCTGTCCCTCCTGCTTGGGCCACATGGCCTGCAATATTTTGTAAATAAATAAATAAATAAATAAAATATCATAGTAGTGGTTGGCATATTTCTCCAGGTTCAAACAGCGCTTCAGTGTAGCTTGCTGGGTCATATTAGAGTACATGTTTATTGTTTATTACATTTTTTAATGAGGATAGCCAACATTTGCAAACACACTTGAGATTGTGCCAATACGACGCCTGAGTAGAGTCTTTTCCGGAGCATTTTCAACCACCGGTGTGGCTTTGTGGTAGAATGCACCACCTAGAATCCCAGGGTTCAAATCCAGCCCAAATGATGATATTTACTGTATCCTTTCATTGGGATCGTTCGCTTGCTCAGAGGCTGCTGACACCGGCAGCAGATTTTCTGTGGTACGGTCTCCCTAATGCTATCTCACTAAGATTGCCAAAGTGCATTCTTGCCGTTCCTGAGGTAACATAGACGGTGAATCCCATGTGGCTCGTACATTCCACAGGCCGTGGTGTGCAGGTATGCACACACGTGACTGGTGGAATAGGTTTCATGACGTATTGGACAGGCATATCACATTATTCATCTCATGGGGCCATGACACCGCATTTCCAATGTCCCGCTCACCATTGATGTTCCTCCAGGTGCTGCTTCTATTGTTCTTGGGCCAGCTGTCGCCACTACGACTGGTTATGCCACAAGCGTCTTGGTGTCCTGATGTCGCAGGGATTTGTGTGACCGCAAATTCAACAAAGTATGAAGCAGCATCATTTCCACCGCATCCCCCACCACCACTTCGGGACGGTTCAGCGTTCTCAGCCCAGCAGTGACAGTGACAGGTGAGCAAGCAGCTGATAAGCACACCGTTATCTTCGATGCGTGAGTCTATAGCGTTGCAGTTAAGATGTTATACTCATTGTGGATGTTCTTCCAGGTTAGTCAGTATTAAACAAACCGGCACCATGAAGATGTTTGCCTTGTTGTGGAGTCACTATCCCATTGTTTAAGATGTGCTTTCGAAATCGCACATATCAAGACATAGCCTTCGAGATCCGGAGTTGTAATTTCTGCGTGGATTTTGACACTGGCACGACCCTCCAGCCATAGCCAGTGCAAACTTTGAGTGCTGGCAACCTACAAAATATTGTAAACATCGCTGACATCTTGTAATTGTGTTTGACAGCATACCTAATTAGCCAGCTGGAGTGTGAAAAATCGAACAGCGCACAGTGGGGCATCCAAATTTTCGTTCGCAATTTTACATTACTTCAATGGGATGAGTGGCAGGGCCGCGAAGGGGTTCGAATAAAAGGTCAGCAACTAACCTTCGATTCTGGGAGCGCATTGTTTGGGCCACTTTTCAACTAGTAAGATACGACCCATTATTACCAACTTATACAACAATTAAGAAGTTGAATCTGTGATGAGTAGCAGCTTCAAGCTCAAGAACACAAGTTTTGGCTCCTCTCATGATTATTTGAGGCCATCCAGGCTAAGTTCAGTCACTTATGGCTGTACGCAAAAACAGTAATGAAAGAATGTGGCCATTCGCCTTGCCTTTGGTAGGCATTACAGTAACAATACTGCCTATGTGCGGGACCATGAGGCTTGTCACATTATTTGTCTCTCGGCACTCTACGGAAGATTTATGTTCTTCTGTTCCTATCTCAGGTCAGACCCCAGTTTCGCATCATTCACAAAGCTCAATGTATAAAACCGATAAACCCTTTTTTTTCCTTTAACATCAGAAGTGCGGTATCATAGTGCACCGAAATATATTTGCTAATCAGCTCATGCTCCACATAATTAATAGCAAGAATCACTGTTCTGGAAAACTTAATTTTTGTCAGCGAAACACATTACAATATACTACGATGGGATATATCGAATCATAGAGGCGGCGGTGTAATCTTTGTGATAAATGATGCCATTAATTATTACTTGATTTTTTTTACTGTGTTTGTGTTAAATTATGTTCACATGATTAATCATTGGTCTTACCTGCAGTCGTCCTAATATGAATGATTGTTCTTTTTTTTAGGATTTCATCGTCTGTGTCAAATGTGTACTCATTTTCCCTACTCTACTCCGTTCATAGTCAGTCTTGTTCAGAAAGTTTGCTTCCCCAAATATATACCAGGTCACGCAAACTTTCACAGCGAGTAAAAGCAGAGCTCACATGTTTCTTCAGTCATGTCTTGATTTTTCATTATTTTAAATTATTACTAATCCCACATGCCGCACATCAAGCACAGCCTACATTATTGACCTTGTAGTAACAAATAATCGTGATATCTGTTCAGACATATTTAATTCAGAATGCATTTTGGATCATGACGTTATAGGAGAACGAATCGCCGGTTTATTTAACGAAGAGGAAACTGCTTCTAAACAAATGAGGTGTTGCAGCACAGCCGACATAATTAATTCTGAATTTGATCATTTCTCTGCAGAATTTATTAAATAATTCCTTGCGCAATGTTGAGCAAAGCTGGGATTTGCTTTAAATACTCTTGCTAAACTTAGCCATGACCTCATGCATCTTAAGTTCATTAGTTGTAGCAGCAGCACACCATGGTTTAATCAGAAGTTGTGGCATATAAATACCAAGAACAAGCGATATTACCAGCAGGCGGTAAAAAGCAGTCTTAAATGAGTGGGAAAATTGTAAGAAATGTGGCAAAATGTACGAGTCACTCCTAAAGTACACTCGACGTCACTTGTTCAATCATCATGTTATCTTTGTCAACCAATAACCCTCGTAAATTCTGGCGCATCGTAAGCTCCAGCCCTGACATCTTGTTTATTAACTGAAGAATGCGATTGTGCTCAGATGGAAATGACTCCTTGTGATTGCTTTTTACCTACAAAAATGTAGGTAAAATGTAGGCTTATGTCCTGAATTAATATATTTCGTGACATTTGCACGCCTGAAATGGTTATTGATGAAGCTGGTATTTTAGACGAGGGTGAGGATGCTGGCTTTAAAGAAGAGAGGTACACGCACTGGTGCTGCTAACAACATTAGTGTATTTACTTGACCTGCCGACTGATATACCTGTTCTGTGCATGACAGACACCGGAACACTTTTCAAAAACGACAATATCCCCATTGATACCGAGACATGACATGCCTTGAAGACATAGCTAAACAGTGTGCATATGTAACTCAAAGACAGGCTTTTAACACCCCATGCACAGAAAATGCAATTCCTTCGTACTCAAAGACAGTGAGGGTTTGCTAATGCATGCGTCGCTGAAATGATAGTTTTGTTCTGCTTCAATCATCATACTAGTGATTTCAGATCGGTTCCTTCTGACTACCACTGTTCCATTAAAATTTGGTTTGCATGCAAGGTTTGCAAAGTGTCAGGTGGCATATTTGCTACTTTGTTACAATGCTTACTAAGCCAGACATTTAGGCAGCAGCTGGTCTGCCCAATGTTAATGTGGCCACAGGACAGCGGAATGCGGCAAATGCATGTCCCACACTGAACAAAAGGTTCTTTTTTTGAGGTTAGAAATGTGGCATTCATTCGTTATATCCGTCGGGTTTCGCACAACCTCAAAAATGTAGCAGCCAGAGTTAACACTCGCATTGTCTTTTCAGCCCCCTTCTAAACTCTGTAAATTGTTCAAAAAACTAATCCTGATAAGAGAGCTCGGTCGGGTGTGCTGTCTTTTCAGCCCTTTTTGAAACTCGGTAAATTGCGCAAGAACTAATCAAGAGAGCTTGCTTGGGACGCCCAAAAACGCACAAAAAGGAACCTTTCGTTCGGTGTGAGACATGCGCTGTTTACCGCATTCCGCTGTCCTGTGCCGCATTTACATTGGGCAGACCAGCCGCTGCCCTAATGTCCGGCTTAGTGAGCATTGTAACAAAGTAGAAAATATGCCGCCTGACAGTTTTCTGGCACAACACTGCCAGAGTTGTGCATGCAAACCAAATTTTCATGGAACCATTGTCGTGAGTAGGAATCGGTCTGAAATCGCTAGGTTTAATCACTGACACAAAACAAATTGATCGTTTCGTCGATGCATGTGTTAGCAAACCCTCATTGTCTTTGAGCACAAAGAAATTGCATTTTCTGCGCATGGTGTGTTAAAAGCTTGTCTTTGAATTGCCTATGTACCCTGTTTATCTCTTCGAGACATGTCCCGCGTCGGTATCAATGGTGGTGATGTTTTTGAAACGTGTTCATGTGACAGTCGTGCGCAAAACAGGTATATCAGTCGGCAGGTGAAGGAAATAAACCATTGTTCTTAGTTGCACCAGTGTGTGTACGTCTCTTCCTTTTGTCCGTGTCCTTTAGTGTGCTCAACTTGTACAAGTATGGTATTTTAGCTTTGCTAAACAATATTAAAATTACTAGTAGTTTGCATCACCTCAGCTTTAGCAATAATATGCTTAGGAGTATCTTATAAAACATTTGTTCTGTCGTGTCCTGTCTGTTTTCACAATGATGATTAAACAGGCTCATTCCTAATGACTGGAATTTAGTCAGGGTTAACACCTATATTCAAGTCAGCTGAACATTCCTCCCCGCTTATTTATTGAGCCATTTCACTAACAAGCACCTATTGGAAACTTCTTGAGCGTGTCATTACCAGCAAGGTCATTAACTACCTCGAAGTTCGTATCAGCCTAGAATGTGCTTCCGAGAAGGAGGCAAGCACTTTGAATGCCTGTACACACTGCGTTTCATTGTCCACTACATTTGACAAAATTTTCACCGCTGCGTCACAGGAGGATATGATAGCTGATCCTCACGTGGTACCATTTTTCATGCGAAGTTCTGCACTTTAGCTGAGGATTATTAGAGTGAGCTTCCTTGGTTTATGCGCCATACATTCGCGCTGTGTAGTGGCAGCATAATGTGCTGATACAACTACAAAATATGCTCGCACTATTTTTTGCTTCTGTACTCGCCTGGTGTGATTGTGCTTAGATGACTTTTCTCTTTTGTTTCTTTTTTTTCAGTGAAAAAGTCTGCGAAACACTGTTACGTTGGGAAAATAATACAGGTACTATGGGTCTTTCTAAGTTTTGACATTCCTTCTTTGTGTTATTAATTCCAAATGTAAAGATGCTAAAATGAAATAAAATTTCTTTGACAGTTTTTATTTTCACAATCTCTCGAATGTATGTGATGTATTTTGCTTTATAATTCCAGGAAAATAAAGTTCCATTTCAGTGAAGATGAAACCTGACCTTGTCTGTTTTTAAACATGTTAATTCACATCATATATCCTCCAAATTTGTTTCTTTCTTACATGTGCAGGGGCAGTCAAAATTTTCCAGGCCACACTGCCATAGGACTACTTGGGATGGCGGCCTGCGAAATTTTGACTGTCCCTGTGGCTGCAGGAGATAAGTTTGTTTTTTTACGTATGCCTCATATTGAACTTATAAAACACATGTTTATTTTTTACATGCATGTAGCATTTGCATTACGAATAATGTGTGAGAAATGGTGCTACGGAGCAGCTGCCGTTCCGCAGCAGCCGTGCCTTCATTTCTTCACTGCGGAGCTCTTCGTGAAAGTTAAACAGGCTTTCCGTGCCATGGGTTCTACGTGATCTCTGCTGGCTATTTTCTGTGTACGGAAGTGGTTGGCAGCATTTTACCTACACACTTTTCCGTAATCAAGAGCCTTTTTTTGTTTAGACTGTAGCCCGGCTACAGGGGTACACTCTAACGTGCCGCGGAATGGCGACACTAGCCCAGATACTCCGTACAATTTGCGACGCTCTTCTGGCTGTCGCACCACTTTATCTGATTACGCTCTCACCGTTAACTACTACAGCTACTACAAGGGTTTGTTTAA
The DNA here is from genome assembly GCA_030522465.1 of Rhipicephalus appendiculatus. NCBI lineage: Eukaryota > Metazoa > Arthropoda > Arachnida > Ixodida > Ixodidae > Rhipicephalus > Rhipicephalus appendiculatus. The sequence goes on along the minus strand of JALIZH010014054.1, from coordinate 3,640 downwards.
TCATTGATCATGGACGTTAGTCATCGGGATGAAGATGTACCACCAAGCGTCAACGTGGGTACATAGTACTACATACACGTTAAACCATGCTGTAGCTGCCTAACACCAATGGATATTGTACGAGCTCTGATATTTCAATACAGAATAAACAATAAAAGAACTTCTGTGAAGGCACGCTTTACTTTCTTGTTACACCGATTGCTATGACCGTGTTTTATCGACCCCCTTGGGCCTCTTTAACGAGCGCTTAAATCTAAGTACACGAGCCTCTAGCATCTCACCTCCATCGAAATATGACCGCCGTGGCCGAACACGCGACGTGCAATTCAGCAGCCGAGGAGCGTAACCACAGTGCCACCGTGGCGGACCAAATATAACTCTTAAACAAAAAGCTAAGTAAAATAACCTGTATTTTTTCTTACTGTCATTCTATAACGAATACCAAGTAATCCATATAGCATTCCAGCACAGCTCTTATGGTCGAGGTTTACCGTGTGTCGTAGATAGAAAATTATCATCATCATGAACCAGCACGCGCTCTGACCGCCCAAGCATTCTCTACAGATGGCTAACTATACAGAAGCTGAAACATGCCCACCAGCACTGCTGTGACCCAGCATTGCACGGCTTTCTTCATTTGTTACAAAATAAGTTTTCAGCTTTTTTTCTTCCTTTCCCTATCCCTTTCTCGTGCCGCTCTCCTGTGTGTTACGTCGTTAGGAGCAACACACAGGAGTAACACTTTCGTGTGTGGAACATTGTCTCTTCTTGTGTCCGTGTCCTTTATGCCCGACGTTATACCCACTTTTAGTGCCACCGAATTCATGGCCAGTCACCCCTAGGGGATCCAGCCGCTCCACCACGACCAAATAAACAAACTGAGACACATCGTTCAATGTCAACATCTGACGCGTTAACTTACAATACAACGCGAAGAAATGCTTTCATGACTATGCAAGGTGACCCTAGCAAGCTTCCGCTCTAGATTCCCCCCCCCCCCTAAATTTCTTGCAGCGAAACTCCATATGCCCAGGCGGGAAAATGTCCGCAAGCAGGTTGCCTTCTTGCAGGTATGTGCCACAGAAATTAGACACACCTCACTACCCACCACTGCTGCACTAAAAATGAAGTGCCCGCGGCAGGCCCGTAGCCAGAAATTTTTTTCGGGGGGGGGGGGGGGGGGGGCACCTGTTGAAAACTTTGAAAACCCCCCTATTTTCATTATTTTTTCTCGGTAACCCCCCCCCCCCCCCAAATCCAAATTTCGGTGGGGGGGGGTTGCTCCCCCCTGGCTACGGGCCTGGCCCGCGGGCAAAAACGTATGTGCCCTAGAAATTGGGCAAACCCTACTAGGCATAGTTATATCGTAGTTACAGCGCGACAACGGTAGGAAGAAACATGGACAGGAAAATGCGCTGACATTCAACTGAATTTATTGAGTCAGCGCTCTTTCCTGTCCATGTTGTTTCTTCCTACCGTTGTCGCGCTGTAACTACGATATAACTACAAGGATCTAACTCGTCCAAATCGAGCTCTTGTTCCTACTAGTCAACACTGGCCCGCAGAGAATGCGGCAAGAATACGCATGCTGCTCAAATGGCTGCTCACAGTCGGGCACGAATCGTCAAGGGCACGCGGCAAGCGAGACATAACCACGTATATCGCGGAAAAAGGACGCATGCTGCTCAAACTTAAGACATTAAGGTTGCGTATGTTAGAATAAAAAAAGGGTTTTATGTACCTTTCATCAAAATACAGTGTCGCGTCTCTGCCATGTACTACACACCTTCGCTGGTCATACATCTTCAGAGAGTGGAACGGGTCTGTTATCAAACCAGTGATCAACACCGAGGCCGTCCCTTTCAGCTTCACTGGTCAAACATTTCCGCATGGTTTAAGGGCGGCGATATTTTTGTGTTATAAATCTTGTCTATCGTTCAGTAATCTCTGAGTATTTTGCAAGCAACAGAACTGAAACAACTGACCTTTTGTCTTTTTTTTGTCATTTGCAGAAACACAGCAGCTGACTCATAACAGTAAAAACTTGGACCATCTCCCCGAAGGGAACCCTTATGGGATCAGCGGTGCGCACGGCGTTGACCCGGTTGAAACGGGCGTCATCGCAGATAAACGAGCTGAAAGAGTTTCCGCTCGACGTTCGGTCGAGCGTTGCGGGCGGTGGAGAGGGTGAAGCGAGAGATAAGTGACACGTTCAGAGATGTTGCGAGCGGGCGGAGCAGCCGGCAGCTGCGGGCGCTGCCGCGAGCATGCTGCGGTGAGGGAGAGAGCGACGTCAGCGCGCACCTGCGAGGGAAGCGTGCGAGGGGAGCGTGACGTCAACGCGCAGCTGTGGCGTGACCTACTTGGCAACGCTCCAACACCTACGGCGAGGGGAACGCCTTGCGGCGCATTCGTACGGACGCACGTAACGTACGGCGTTACACACGTGAGTCAAAGAGCTGCTTCGCATCTAAAATAAGCTCGGCTGTTTGATGACAGGACATTCGGGACAGAAAAGAGAAGTTGTCGACCATTTTGTTTGAGGCTGGGTCCGAGCTGGTTCGTATAGTGACATTTTGCAAGCGGTGAGCGCACAGAGACGAGGAGAGTGAAAAAACGACACACGTGTGTCGTTTTTTAAAGGCGATAGTCTTTCTTGGGATACTTCAACGCAGAAATTTTGGTCTCGCTGTCTGTCTGTCCGACGTCTCCTGATTCAGCCACTCGGCCTAAGTTTAACCACTTTCTGAACGCCGAGCCATCTTGAACTGGTGTTTGCGGTCATACTTGAGAACATTTTCGAGTAAAAAGGAAATACTACGCATATATGAGGCGCGATATTAATATGTAAGTATCAGGACGTGTGTTTCTGTATTAGAAAATACATAGATACGTAATTCTAAAGACCCTAGTGTTTTTTAGGCTGCGCTGAAAATGCGACGCTGTGCACGAACTGCGATGCTTTGCACGAGTGCTGCCGCTAAAGTGCTGCCGCTAGCAGTGGCCTTTGGTTCAGCACAAGCTCATGTTTTTCGATGGCGTCCGTATCTCGAGCAGCGCCTCCTCTATTTTATCAATGCTAGCCAGATGCGGCCAATTCAACGTAGAGTAGGCGCTGTCTGAGGCAAGGCAAAACATAGTATGTACGGCCGGCACAAGACTATCGTCTTTCGACGACATTTGCAGCGAAGCACGCAGATACGCGGCCAATTTTTTTACTCTCCTTGTCTTCGAGCGCTCACCGCTTGCAAAATTATCAACCATACAAATACCATTCGTGGCTTTCTGTTAACAGCATGCTTAAATGACGTACAGCTTAAGGTAATGTGTTGTATTCCGGTTCCACAAAAATAATGTGTGTATATACGTAGCTTACTCTCGCCCCCCAAGCCTTGGGACGTCTGTGAATGCATGCACGGACACGATGTACCGAATGAAATACCGTTGGGAACGGATGTTGTCGAGAATGGATACTCTTCGGAATCATGTATGTATAATCACAACGGAAACGGAGAAAAAATAAAATGCATCTAATAGTTGTGATGGTGTGCATCGGGGATGTGTGAACGAATATTCTGACTGCGAATGTGACGAACAGCCGTCCTCTACGCTTCCTCTTCTTCCTCGGTGGTTTCTTCGG